>JACEVL010000149.1:0-62500 GCA_020284085.1 Aporrectodea caliginosa | reverse complement strand
TCCTAATACATTGCGAATTATCGTCCAAATGCATGGAACGATCTTAGCCTCAGCGAGGTGGGGAGGACGGCGATATCGTCGCCTTGAGATCTGACCTTCGATCTCTTTGTAATGACGCCGCATATGTACTGCCGCTTCCTTTTATGTCTCCCCGATCCGCTAGCGGCAGTCAGTCGTCGTCGAACTGTCGATCTCAGTCGTTCTGTTGATTTCGACGTGTTGAATCGATGAGCTACGGGCAAATAGTAAGAAATTCGCTTTCCTCTTGGCTGATAATTGCAAAATTCGAGAACGGAAATTAACAATTTTTCGATTCAATAACTTTCGTTTTCAGCTTGATGCAAACATTTAGCAGTCATCTGTTTGATGAAACGTATGGCGTAGTTCTGATGGCTGAATGTCACCAAGAAAATGTGAACATCATTCGTTTAAAATTTAAATAGATGCACTTGTGTTGAATGTTTTTATGTTTACACGAAACTAATGCGCTCAGCTTGAGATATGGGCCTATTGTCATTACTAACGTGCACTGCACAAACGCAAGCATCGCGTGATCGCGGACCAATGCCTAATTCCAAGAACACTTATAATACTTCAAACCCGCGGATACCCGTGTTTTGACTGTCACCAAACCCGATTATACGGGTTTTAAAAAGCCCCCAGGTTTGAATTAACCTACCTATTTGGCACATTCGTCCCCGTATTTAGACCTTCTCGATTCTCTTAACATCATATCGGTGCCAAATCCTAAAAATCCCACCATTTTCAAAGACCCTGCTGCCGCCCTCCTGACCACATCGCCTTGGCAGAAATTTGGATCAGAGTCTCATGTATCAATACCCATCTCTCTGATTACACTCTGCCTGGTAATTCGCTTTACAGTGCTCATCGTATAACGTCCTCATCAAACGCCTTTGGCGGCGGCATCGCATTCATGGTTCGTGAACCGGCCGACGTCCTCATACTCACCCGCGCCACAACTTCGATCCTTTCAATGTGCCTCTATCACTCTCCGACTCGCTTCTGACCTGCTAACTGTCTTCAACATCTACCATCCTCCTACATCGTCTTCCTACTCCTCCAAACCCTCTGTGTTTCTTGACGAATTTGCCTCCCTTCTATCACTTGCTGCCACTACTCCTAACGAGTTCATACTCACAGGAAACTTCAGCATCCATGTCGACAACCCATCTGATCTTCTTGCATGCATCTGACCTTCTGAATCGTCTGTCCTCGGTCAACCTCATTCACCATATCAGCTTTCCAACTCACATAAATGAACCACACCCTTGACCTTATTATCACATCCTCAACTTCGCTCCTATAGCATAAATAGTCTCACTCTCTTTCTCAACATCACAGGTCACTACTTAATCATTGCAGATCTGGAAATTGAACCTTTTCCTCGGTCTCCTGCATCATCCCATTCTTTCCTTCGCATTTTAGATCCAATGGCCAGATGGCTTTAATGCAAGATATCCTTGACTCCCATCTGGTTCTTAACCCTCCCTATTTCCTCAACGACCTCTTTTCTTGCAGCACTCTCAAGTCTCCTCGATACCCATGCCCCACTCATTACCAACCACAGTACACACTAATGACCCTTGGATCACTTCATATCTTCAGGCATTCAAAACCTCTCACAGACGGCCTGAACACACCTACAAACGCACCACCGACCCTATTGCCAAGACAAAAGCCCTTTGCACTCTCATATCTGTCACCAACTAATGCCACGAACTCATTGCTGCCGCTTAGAAAAAGTAATACACATCACTTATCCACTCTCACACTTCCAAACCAAGACGCCGCTGGAAAGCCGTTAACTCTCTTCTTCATTGTAAGTCTCCCTCCCACTACTAAGCACTCTACCGTCTCTTTCTATCGCTGATACCATTTGCTAATTTTTCTCTGATAAAATCTCATCCCTTCGCTTCTTCTTGCAGCCCTTACTCAATTCACAATCCACCTATGCGTCTTCCTCTAGGACCGAACCAGTACCTCAGAAGAATCCAACTCCTCCTGCCTCTCAGTCTTCTCTCCTAACTCTTCTTACAACCTATGATTCAGAAGTGTCACGTCTCCTAAATTCACTCTCAAACAAACATTGTGAGCTCGACCCCATCCTCACCTCTCCTCTCTAAGATTGTGCCTTTGCTTCGTTCCAGTAATCATCAAAATAATCAACTTCTCTCTCTCTCTCTCTCTCTCCCTCTCTCTCTCTCTATCTATCTATCTATCTATCTATCTATCTATCTATCTATCTATCTATCTATCTATCTATCTATCTATCTATCTATCTATCTATCTATCTATCTATCTATCTATCTATCTATCTATCTATCTATCTATCTATCTATCTATCTATCTATCTATCTATCTCTATCTCTCTCTCTTCTCTCTCTCTCTTTTTCTCTCTGTCTCTCTGTCTCTCTTTCTCTCTCTGTCTCTCTCTGTCTCTCTCTGTCTCTCTGTCTCTGTCTCTCTCTCTACTGTACGCTTTACTACCGCCTTTAAGCACTCTCTTGTCACTCCCCTCCTCAAAAAGCTAATCTCGACAATGATAACCTCCAAAACTTTCTTCCAAGCTTTCTCGGCCTCAAGGTAACCCCATAACTGGCCTGTCTCTCTGGTCTACCTGTCCACCGGACTCGGACCTCCAATGGACATCAATCACAATTTCATAAGACGCAGCGCTCGTGACGAAGCTGGTGCTTTGCTCTTAGCCTTAGAGTATAGTGCTGTTTAAATTTAGAGTTTACGATGCACTGAAACACAGCCAGTTATTAATTTTATTCATAAATGCAACAAAAGAGTGTCGATTTCTCCCGCCCAAGCCTATGACTCGAAAGCTTAAAGTTTTGTTGTGCTTGCAGCTTAAGGTCTGATTTTGCTAGCAGAAATTAGGCCTCCAGAGGCAGAAAGTTCCTTAATCGGTAGAAATCTAGAGAATCGAATATAGGCTACTCAACCGTGAGAAACCGAAGACATGTCATGAAAAGTAGTGAGAGGCAAAGGTATTTCCAAATTTTCTTCCGAAAACAGGTGCGAGAAGAGTCCTGATCTTCTATTAAATAAAAAATGCTCGACTAGACAAGAAATAAAAATAATGATCACTGGAGTCCTATCAACACCACTGAATGTGCTTCTATTATCTACACTCAAAACCATCCCGATGTCTCTGGGCACACCTCAATTTAAGAATACTTACATCCTATATCCTGTTATTCAATTAAGCTTACAATCATTCTATCAATCTTTTCTTCTTCCACCTTAACGGCACTCAGATTTTTTGTCGCATCATCTATAAAATTTGAAAGGCGATTGATACCTCAGTTCTACTACATACTATCCACCTCTATGGAACAGATTGCTGCCAAAACTACTGAAGTTGACTGACTCTCGCAACTGATTCACTTTGTTAATAAAACTTAATTAAAAGAACCAAACTCATCAACTTTATTCTACCCTGACTTTTAATTCAAAACTAGAAACCGTACTGAAATCTTATCCTGTCTCCTCTTCGACTGGTGTCCCGACAATTCGTCTACAGACATTTCGCCTAAAGACATTTCGTCTACCAAGTTATTTGATATTGTCACTTTAAAATGGAAGCTAGATTGATGAAAAAAACTGTTTACCTAAATGGAAGTGGGATTGATGAAAACATTCCTGTGTTGAAAAAGAAGCTGGATTGATCGAAATAATTTTTCCCGTAAGTAGAAGCTGGATACCAATATGGATGTTTGGATGAAACTAAGTTTTCCATTCAATAGAAGCTGGATTGATGAAAATAATCGTTTCAGTAATTATAAGCTGGATTCCTGAGAATATTTAGCACGTTTTAGCGAAACTATAAGAAAGCGGTCTCTGTTGATTAGCCATAATGGCCATAGATACACGAAATGTCTGTTAGACGAAGTGTCTTTAGACGAAGTGTCTTCGACGAAAGTCTGTGGACGAGTTGTCGCGGAACGTCTTCTACTCCGTAGCCTTCTCTAATAATTATTCTAAACAGCATCCCACTGCCTGAACTTTGTTTCTGCAATTGAAGCCGAACCTTACCACATACCTTGTCCGACAAACCCATTTTTGTTCTTTCTAATCAAGAGCACATGAATGAAACCGATTCCTCAACATGGAATTTTGGGTGCTGAAGATATACAAGATTTACGATTTCCAATTATTTACTAAAATAATAAAATTAACTGTTTTCAAACATACTTTGTACTCATAAGCAGGTTGTTTTAGTCCTACGAATAAAATATTTTATTGGCCTACCTAGGGAGCTTGAAGACGTGTTTGGCGTAGGTTGTAAATTAACAGAAGGCTGGTCATTTTTGTGCTACGAATAAAATTTTTCATTGTCTAACGAATGGAACTTGTCCATCTATTTGGTGTAGACTGTAAATTGACAACGACAGGACACGAGTATGCCGGACCTGAGAACGTAACGGTATCTGGTCGGACATGTCAGCGTTGGGATTCTGACGAACCTCACCTCCACCGCTTCAAAAATTCCATACTCTTCCCCGAAGGCAGCGCTGAGGCTGCTGGAAACAGATGCCGAAATCCAGATGTCATAAACAGCGAAGGAGTCTGGTGTTACACCACTGACCCAAAGAAAAGATGGGAATATTGCGATGTGACCTTTTGCGGTACGTAAATTAGGTCATTCAGTCAATAGGCAATCGACAAATCATCTGTTAAAATAAACTGGCGATGAGTAAATCAAATAACCACTCAGTCAAGAAGTAAAAAATGCAGTCAGTTTTTTTGTTGGTCAGAGAGTCAAGCGTTCGTGATTTAATCGGTTCCTCAACTTGACTCTCTGGGTGCTGAAGATATTCAAAATTTACGACTATGAATATCGACTCAAGTAATAAATTTAACGTTTTCCAACAATCTTTACAATTGTAAGCAGGTCATTTGCTTTTAGGAATGTACGTTTCTGTTGGTGAACACATAAAATTTATCCAAATGTTTCGTGTAGACTGTAAATTGACAAAGACCGGAGAGGAGTATTTCGGATCTCGGAGGGTTACGCAATCTGGTCGGACATGTCAGCGTTGGAATTCCGACCAACCTCACAAAAGCAACTACAAAGATCCGATACTCTTCCCCGAAAGAAAGATTGAAGCTGTTGGCAACAAATGCCGAAATCCGGATAACGACAAAGAGGGAGTCTGGTGTTACACCACTGACCCAAACAAAATAAGGGAACACTGTGATGTGGACTTTTGCAGTACGTAAACTCGATCAGTCAATCATTAAACTTATAATCCATCAATGATCTATCAAATCATCCAACTAATCTAATATCTAACAAATAGGCAATCAGCAAATCCACAGACCAACTAAAAATCCCCCATTCAAGAAGTAAAACATTCTGTCAATCAATCAATCAATCAATCAATCAATCAATCAATCAATCAATCAATCAATCAATCAACCAATCAATCAATCAAAGAAACTTAATTTAGCGCCCCTTCAAAATATCTACATAGCGGGACACCCGGCCCAACCACGGCTGAAAAGAGTAATATTGAGAGAGGTATAAAATGCAAGTGAAGAGTTCCTAGGTTGGAGACGGAGCTCTAGAAGAAGCCAACTGAAGCAAAAGATCAAGATTGAGGCATAACCGTTCTAATAGGTAAAGTGGAGGTCAAGTCTAATAGAGGAACGAGTGAAACTTGTCCTAGTTAGATGCAATTGTGGGGTTGTCTGGTACACCTCCGGGTCCCACGTCAGTTGCTAGCCGATCGTGTTGAAATAGACGTCGGGACGATCCTTCCCTCGCGCCAAGACCGTTCAAATTCAGATCCAGTAGGTTCATATACTTGTCATACCTCTGATGTGGATACAGGTAAGGTGGCCCCGACATCTCCAAGCACCATAGGCACCTACCTTTAGTAAAAGGTACTGGGGCAAGAATTTAATTCGCAGGATCCCGTGATCGGATGATCCCATCTCCTATCCTGCCATGTCTTCCCGCTCCCCGAGTCCCCTTTCTTCGAGTCTTTTCAACTGACAACAGACTAAAAATGTAACACTGCGCAACAGTGCTCTGTGCTCAGTCATAAAGACAAGCACACAACAATCACGAGTAGGCCAATTACTTACAAGAAAAACATTTCGGTTTTCTGTAACTACTAACTAGTGCTAACTAACTACTTTCGCTAACAAATATTATGCTATAGCAGTTACAGACACACCCATAACGTTTGCCAGTAAGACAGACTTTAAAAACAGTCTTACTTCAACTTCCGGGGATGATTTCACACGATGGGGGATAGAAATGATTTATCCCCCGGATACTCTATACCGGTATAGTTCATCCAGGGGGATAAATTCATTTATCCTCCCGGATAGTCTTAGGACGGATACTCTATTTCGTGATACCGGCAAGACCCTTCCCTCGCGCCAAGACCGTTAAAATTCAGTAGGTTCATATCCTTGTTTGATTTGGATCCAGGTAATGATGCCCCGACCTCTCCAAGCTCCATAGGCATCGACTTTTAGTAAAAGGTACTGGGGCAAGAATTTAATTCCCAGGATCCCGTGATCTCCTATCCTGCCGTGTCTTTCCGCTCCCCGAATCCGCCTTCAACAGTACTCTTTGCTCAATCATACAGACAAGCACAAACCAATCACGAGTAGGCCAATTACTTACAAGAAAAACATTTCAGTTTTCTGTAACTACTAACTACTATAACTGACTACTTTCGCTTTCGTTAACAAATATCATGTTATAGCAGTTACAGACACACCCATAACGTTTGCCAGTAAGACGGACTTTACCTACAGTCTTACTTCAACTTCATTCATTCATTCATTATTTGAATTTGTATAGCGCCTCTTCTAGGGAACTACTCAGAGGCGCTCCCAGCCCCGCGCGGTCAAGTAGGACCATTTCAAGGTGAGAGAGAAATGCCTGAGAAGGGGTTCTAGGAAGGGAGCGGAGTGCCAGAGGGAGGCCATTTCAGGTCGAGGGGGCCAACCACAGAGAAGGCGCGGCTCTGCCTGGTGGAGGTGCGAGCAAAAGGGACAGAGAGAAGACCATGTTCAGCCGAACGGAGAGAGCGCGAGCCCCAAGCACTGAGGGTGGGGCTACAAAGCTCAATAAGGTAGGCAAGAGCGAGGCCTAGCAGGCAACGCCAAACTATGGCAGCTATCCTATACTCGATTCGCTGACTAAGGGGAGCCAGTGAATAATGTCGCGCATATAGCTGGAGAAGTGATCGAATTTGTGTATGCGGCCAATAAAGGCGGGCTGCAGAGCGTAAGACGCGATCCAGACAGCTCAGTCGGGCAGCCAGGAGGCTAGCATAGACAGAACAGCAGTAGTCAATGGTGAATGTATTTTGTCGAATAGTGCATTTACTTATGAATTCGTCAAGAACTGTGTCAATGTCCACTGCTTCCAGGTATACGCTCGATGACAGTGCAAAACTGCAATGGTGTTTAATCTCGTCTGTGTCATAGTGTTTCGCAGATATGTTTTCAGTCGCCTAAGACCAGAAAGCGATGGACTGTCCAGCAAGCGTTTCTGGTTTGCATTCTGACAAATCTTGTTAAAGGTCTTGTCATTTTCTTCATCGTCAATTAGCCAAGGATACGTCGTGAGCCATTGATTATTGAATGGTCGATTACCAATACCTGCACTGTGTAAGCAATTTCAGGCACTGTGTAAGCAATAGGCTACCACTAGTACCAGCGGCCGCAACAGTCGCTTCAGTGAGATGCGACAGTTTCCAGACTTGTATACGAGACATAAAACTCGAGACCGAGACCGAGACAGTGGGATCCGAGACCGAGACGAGACACCAGGTCCGAGACAGTTCGAGACAGTTCAAAACGAGTGAAATGCACATTGGACCCAAGTCCCGAAACAATTTTTCTCAACTTTTGAAGTCTAATACAAGGGTCACGTCACTTAAATCAGCCGATCACCTGAATTGTATAAATTATAAAGAAATTAAATATTTCAGCCATTCTGAAATCTTCTAAATGATTCTAAAATTTAAACCAACAAAATTCCATATAGGCCCTAGGCCTATTAGCGATTTAGCGACATAAGTCACATCACTCACCTTGAGAAACTAGATGTTGTTCCAAGCGTTTTGCTTATGTTGGCTTTACACAAACGACGAACGGCATACCATTTAATTTTGTTTTTCATTGATTTCAAACTGCGTGAATGCAAATTTCACGATTTCAGGTTCTTTATGAGACATTTTAAGATATTTAGACATTTTGGACTGAAAGTGCAAACTTAAGACTGCTTTTTTCAATAGGGCCTACTCTTAAATCTTAATACAGGAAACACCGCTTTTTTAAAACTTCGTGTATGTTTGGCACTTCCGATTAACTAGTTATCCGTTCGGCAAAAGACAATTTTATAGCGCAATACTGTACGAAGTTCCGAACAAAATACAGTTTGTACGAGAACTTTGGAGACCGCTTCTACAAGAGAACAAGACTTTCACTTCGAGACAGTCTCCAAAAAGACAAGACTTTCGCTTCGAGACAGTTTCCAAAAATTCAAGAAATGATCTCAAGACCGAGACCGAGACAGTGGGGTCCGAGACCGAGACCGAGACAGTGTCTCGAGACAATACAACTCTGACAGTTTCACCAGCGCCGGCGGCACAGTCTCTTGTTGCGGTACTTCTAAGCGTGAACGCTTCATGACAAACTTATCTATTGTACTGACAATAGTAAGTTACTAGTTAGGCTCACTTGTTAGTAACCTGTGAGGCTGTAACAGTCAATAATAATTCAAATCTAAAAGCGTGTGTACTTGGGCTTAACGACACTTTTTCATATCGAAGATGATTAGTGTCGGAGGCAGAGTACAACCTCGTACTCCACGTTTATATTGCGACCGAGCCACCCGCCTAACTGCTTACTTAAATTCGTTTATTTAACGACGCCGTCATATCGACGATGATTGGCGTCTCCGCCTAACTGCGGAGACGTCGGCCCTTTTATACCTTGCTCGGAGGCCGCCGCAGGCCTCCAGCAGACGGCCGCGTGGCAAGGCCAACGGCCAAGCGCGGGAAAGGCCAACAATGGCAGCCAATGTCAGCGCAGATTAGACGGCCAACGGCCAACCGCCAATAGCGGCAGCCAATGGCCAGGCAGAGCAGAGGCCAAAGGCAGAGGGCAAACAGTGCGAAGAAAGCAGAGGGCAAAGCAGAGGGCAAACAGTGCAAAGCAAGCAGAGGCCAATGGCAGAGGACAAAGCAGAGGACAAACAGTGCAAAGCAAGGAGAGGGCAAAGAGAGCAGAGCAAGCAGAAACGGCAGCCAATGGCAGAACAGAGCAGAGGCCAAAGGCAGAGCAGATGCTGATGGCTTGCAGAGGCCAACGGCAGAGAGCAAAGAGTGCAAAGCAAGCAGAAACGGTGGCCAACGGTGGCCAACGGTGGCCAGAAACGGTGGCCTCTGCAAGCCATCAGCATCTGCTCTGCCTTCTGCCTCTGCTCTGTTCTGCCACGCCGGCGGCCCGGGTTCGATTCCCGGTCGGTCGGTTTATCAGAGATTAATTTATCGGATCTTTACTGCGGTGGCTCGGTAAGGCAAGGCAGGGCAGAATTACAAGTAAAACACACAAAAGAAAAATCAACCACCTGCTATACCATCAGAGCACCGGATCTCAATAGATAAAATGTAAAAAGTTGTTTAGATGTAATAATTACAATAATAGCGATCTTATGGGATAGATGCTGATGACCAGTTGAAATGTAAAGTAGAGATTAGAAATTCCAAAGAATATTAGACAGGTCATCAGGCAGGACGGGAGTCAAATAGGCAGGTCAATGACCTGCCGTAGCTCCGCCACTGTGCCTTAATTAGTAAGCAGAGGTAAAGTACTTCGACATTAAGAATATACTTACTCACCTATTATACTTACTTACTATTCTGCATTTACGTCTTTAAAAATCTCTTCCGATTTCACCTAATTTGGCAAATGACAATGTCTCTCAAGGTGGGTCACAAAAACAACCTGTCCGATATTAATTTTGAAATTTCAAATTTTCAGACACACCCTAATATACAGTATATATATATATATATATATATATATATATATATATATATATATATAACGACAAAATTATTATTGAACGCTTATAGTCGAATTGTTGTAGGATATTCAAATTTAAAAGAATTCAGCATTAAAACGTTGGAATTTAGTTACTTGGAACATCATGAACTTGTATTAGCATACAATGTTCATGATGTACTGAGTAAGACGCACGACATTACAGAAACAGTCATCCAGATCTCTGAGACATGTCTATAGCATAACCGCTGGTCCGCTTAATGTCAAGTTTGAACGTTCGACATACCATTGACCGCTGGCTTTGGATCATGTCAGCATTGGAATTCCGACCAACCTGATATGATATTCTGCAGTTGGGACACTTTTTGAACAAATTAATTTACAACGGCGTCGCTCTGTCCTTGTGAATGGACAGGACAGCTAGATCAGACACGACATCATTAATTTTGTAGCATTGTCTTGTGAGACCCACGTTTAAACATTTACAGAAACTTCGATCACATCCTGCAATTCGCAGGCAAGCCTGGCGTAACGAACTACAGAACTACACCAACGTCGGCATTAGGCTAACAGTCATATCATTCTGTTTAATGCGTTCTACGCCAGATTTATTTTCGAAGAAATCTTCAATGTTGCAGCGCATTATTGTTATTTAATTAATTATTTATTTATTTATTTGCTGATGTATATAACATTGATGCAATTCGTAAACAACTGAAATAGGTTAGTTTCACGAAGTAATCGAAGACACATTTTGTATTTATTTCCACAATTTTTGACGCAGCGGCGGCAAATATTACTTAAGCATTTCAAGTTTATAGTTAACAGCATAGACTTCTATTGAGATACTAGATAAAACGTATAAGAATCGTTTAGATCTAAATAATTCCAATAGTGATCTTATAGGACAGATGTTGATGTTCGAATGCAATGAAGATATTAAAAATTCCAAAGAATTTTAGGCAGGTGATACACAGGTCGGGAGCAAAATAGGCAGGACTTGCCGTGGCGCCGCCACCGCGCACAGGCGATTCGGAGGTGAAAGTGAGAGATAACGTGTTGGTGATCAGGTGTATGGAAGGATTTCTTTGAAGTGGTGGTCAGTGAATGCAGATTGGTAGGTGTTGAGGAGTGAGTTGCAAGAATTGAGGTCGTTCAGCTGGGCAAGGACAATGCGCTCGGTTGGTTTAGTTAACAACAAAATAGGCGATAGAACGATAGTTGGATAGGTTTTCCTTGTCGAGATTAGCATTTTGAGGGGGAAGTGACAAGACATTTGCTTAAATTCCTTACAGGCGGTGGGGAAGAGACCAGGGGAGAGAGAGAGGGAGAGAGAGACAGCCAGACAGACAGAGACATAGACAGAGATACAGAGAGAGGGAGGGAGAGTGAGAAAGCGTCGCGTGTGTATGTGTGTGCGTGTGTGTATGTGTGTGTGCGTGTGTGTGTGTGTGTGTGTGTGTGTGTGTGTGTGTGTGTGTGTGTGTGTGTGTGTGTGTGTGTGTGTGTGTGTGTGTGTGTGTGTGTGTGTGTGTGTGTGTGTGTGTGTGTGTGTGTGTGTGTGTGTGTGTGTGTGTGTGTGTGTGTGTGTGTGTGTGTGTGTGTGTGTGTGTGTGTGTGTGTGTGTGTGTGTGTGAATCGAGTAGGGATAGCAAAACAAAATCATTGCATTTCCATCAATTACCTCGTAATTTGGCGAGACTCAATGGATGACCAAAGTATGATAGCATGCATAATTTGCATATTGTTTTTGCCATAGATGACCAGACTTACACGTAGGCTATTCAACGCATAGGCTATTAATTTGAGTGAAGTAGCATGGCTCTCATTACTTCGTTTCTTAATTAACTTGCCATATAGCGTAGAGGATCTGTTACAGAGTTAATCGGGCCATCATCATCAGAATGGCAGACAATTCTGCTGTTCATTTTCGCTGGTATTTTACTTCTGACCACTGGAATTATCTTGTACTTGTGCAGAAAACGATGCAGTGGTAAGCAGAATATTTCAATTCCTGCTCCTTCTAAGCACTAAAGGTCTTTGTCTCGGAGGGTAAATGAGCAGCTCATTGTGAAAAATCCGTGTAATCTAGTGTAACCGTCAAAACTGTACAATCGCTTTAAAACTTTTTCATTGCTATTACTTTTCTTATTAAGTCAATTTGTAAAGAGGATGACTTATCTAAATTCGTCCCAAATACACTTTTTGCATTCCATGGTCCATTATTTTGATTCATATGTTTAATTTTAATACATTTTCCACAATGAGCTGTTGCCAAAGTTGGATGCTGTGGAAATGTTCGAAGCCAATTCCAAGTCACTTATGATTATTTTAGTATGTCGTATCGTGCACGCCAGAAATCATTGACTTGCAACGATGAGCTTTGCTGCTAATTTGCAGTGTTATTTTAGTTCCAGCATTAATTTCTATTCCTGTTCTTATTCTATTCCACTGTCGTCGTTTTTGTTCTACTTTTAGTTCCTCTTTATAATAGACTTTGTTCTTGTTCTAGTTCCACTTCCTAATTAGAAATAATTTTAGTTCCAGTTCCAGTCCCAGAAAATGTATACTTGTAGTTCCACTTCCACTTACAGTTCTCACAGAAATAGGCCTACTTTCTTTGAAGTCACTGAAGGGACGTGGGCTTGTTAAGGCCAGGTATAATATGCAAGGCTCGAGGTTGCATACTTGAAGTGTACTTCTCAGCATCTTATCCACCGAACTAAGAGCCACGCTGCTTGGGGAACTTGTTTACATGTACACATCAATCAAACAATCCTTTTATTGTTTCAGGAGAATAGTTTGCAAGTAGACTAATCATTAATCACCGATCATAAGTTTGGAAATTTAAAACAGACAGATCACATGATTATCTTATTAACTTTTGAGGGAATTACTGACTTCTATTGCGCCGGTTTTTAACGCACCAGCATCAAACAATGTAAACTGTAATCAGGTCAATATCCAGAATATCAGTCTACTACAACAAATGGGCAGCACATTTTAGATAAGAAATTTGAAAGAAGTTAAGTCTTAAGTTGAGAACGAAATGAAATAAGTGACAGAGCAGAACGAACAGATACAGAGAGATAGTTTAGAAATTGCACTCATACAGCGAAGACCTAGCGAATATACAGTGTAACAGTTTTACGACTGAGAAACGAATGCAGCCCTCGTTAAAATGTTAATTAACAAGTAAACCCGTGGTCGACTTTTGCTGGCGTTTAATTGAATCATCATAGTTGTTTCCTGCTATGCTACTTTTACATTTCAGCTGTCATCGAAAGAGCAACTACATGCATCACCAAAAACACTGCGATTCCCCATATTAACAGCATTGACGAAGAGCTTATAGATGTGCCACTGGAATATGTCGTAAGCAGACAAGGACATAGCCCAAGAGATCTGCCCTCGGAAAAAGCCAGAATTCCAGTGGGGAAAGATCCCTCAACTGAACAATCTGAAGAAGTGAATCCGTACATGGGCCTGGCTCCAGTGCCCGTTGCTCCACCAGTTTATGCGGCTTTGAGTGTAGGGGACTACCTCGTACTTACGAACTAAGAATTCGCAGACATTTTGTTAGCCTACTGTCTAACACTAATACGCTATATTATTCTATTTAGGCCTAAGTCAACGCCACAATAGAGAAAATGATAAGAATAACTTGGCCTATGTAGATTTACCAAATACCTCCTGTGGTCTGTCAATCTCAGCACTCCCTGTTTTTCCTGTCTCCTGCATAATTTCCATGAAAACGTTAAATAACGGAACTTTTCAAACAATTCCGCATTTGTTCCGCTTCTGCACCTTTCCAAAACCACCATCGACAATGATTTCTACTGTAGCACATGCTGTCACCTTGGGCAACCCCCGGATTGTGACTCTGGCACCGAAACCGACCAAATAACCTGCAGGTGCTTGATTTAATATGTGGCGACCCCCTTCCTATCCAGGCTTGGGTCGGGCAGTTGTGGGAACATCTATTTCTCAACAGAATTCTGATCCCGGGTTCGAACCCCTGGCGTAGCAATAAATATGCTGCCGGTTTCACCGGTAAGAGGTAATGAAACTCTAAGGTTTTTATCACGGAGTCTAGCGCTTCTGCGCAAAGTCTTTGGCGATGGCGCTACAAAAGCAGTTGTAGTTTCATCATCACTTTCTACCAGGGTACCATGGCCAGGCGCTGTATCCGCGGCTTCTGCTGTGGGCAAACCAATACCTCGCAGGGTATCTGGGTCCTTCTTTCCCACAACTGCACTTTCAAGAAACCGTGAGCGGGTTTCGAAGCTTTGTATCTTACTTACTAATGACTTCAAAATGGCGACCTGTTCTTGTTGACCATTTAATAGCGTGTCTAGAACTTTACGCGTATCATTAGTTTCATCTACTGAAGACAAGTCAGGTTTCATTGTTGTATTTAATTATTTAATTAGTTAAATCTTAATAAAATAAAAGAATTACAGAGCGATTGTACTTTGAGGCAATCCCATCGAATCAATCTTCAATAATGTTCAAGTATTAAAACATTGACAGACAATTTACATAGTGCACAGATAACACCGATTATGTTACAAGACTTATTTAGCGCACGATTAAATTATACACAGAAACCTTTACTCAGTATTTCTAACCTTAACCGCACGCTGATTCTGCTGGCGGGCAAACACCGAAGAAAGAAAGCGATCGTCCTTTCCACCAAGCGCTGGACGGCAGGCGTCGAACCTTTAACCTTCGACCCGTAAGCGGTTGACTTCCTTCGAACAACTAATTGCTCAGCCTCACTACACTCGGTCCCGGTACACCTTTACGCGACAAAACCAAAGGCGGGAATCACCCGAGCGAGCAACGTCTATCGGCAAATAGTACGCGACTGACGGCGGCTGGAAATCGACTGAGCGCTTGCGTTTTTTCCGTTTATTTAAAGACGCCGTCATATCGACGATGATTGGCGTGAGCGCTTGCGTGCAGCGGAGCTCCTTTATATAGGCGTCGGCTCCCGCCCAAGAGTCCCGCGCTCAGCCGACGCTGGTCACTGGCGCGTACAGGGTCTCCGGCAGCGATCAATAATTGCCGCCTTTATGCACCAATCTATTGCGCAGCAGAAACTTATTGGCGCCAAACTGTTACGCGGCAGAACTTATCGGCGCCAAACTATTACGCAGCAAAATCAAAAGCGCCAACTGTGCCCTAGTTCGGCACAGATATAGTGCCTGTGAATAAACGCTGGTCTCCCCGACGCAGACTTTGTGTGGTACTGAGAAATTTCGGAAATTTACATTAGGCCTACAATACAGAAGAACACATTTGTCCAATAGTAATTGAATATAACGTTTTGCCGCGATTTAAAACATTCTTTAAAGAGGTTTGCAAGATTTTAAGTCTACTCGACGGAAAGTGTCTCTTCACTATGCCATTATTAAGACATCGCTTTGTGTCTGTGAAAACTGTGTTGTTTTCGATATGAAAGGCCTTACAAATTTTACACCTGGTGGTTAATTACATGTTGATACTAATATGAATTGACTTTCTGTAGATATTATTCACGACATGTAAAAAATTTCTCTTTGTCTATGTCATATATATTGTTTCAAATTCAATAATCTTTTGCACCATTAATTTGCTAATAGCTACGCGAAATTCTTTGTATGGGACGAGCAGTCATTTGATTATTATTTTTTGGTCTATTCATTATCTAAACTGCAGATTTTGTTACCTTGTTGCGTTTGTGTCAACGAGTGTGTGCAATGAAGGAATAGTAGTAGTAGTAGCAGTAGTAATTGACTAACTGCATACTAATCAGAGCTTCCAGTGACTTAGTGAAAATGTGTTTAAGCTTCTGTTATGTAACTTATGTTGCATTGAACTGCTATTTATGAACAACATTGTGAGCATTGTGCTGTAATGCGGTATTACGAAAGATTCACAAGAGCTCTCAGTTGAGCTGAGTTGCTACAGTGGAACTATGGACATATTTTGCATGCACTTTTAAAAGAGAAAAGAATCAATGAATGTCTTTCATGCGTACATTTTCTCTGAATAGTTCAATATCAGTAATTTACTTAAGTTTAATATTTGTAATTCATTTAATAATTTGGCCATGAATTATTAGTTTGCAACTGTTAAAGACGAAAACGGAATAAAATTGTTGTATATGTTGGAAAGAAAGTAAAGAAAATCGATTGGAGCTGAGTTCGCTTCAATTATCACATTTAAATTAAATTTAAATTTATCACATTTGTGATGAGCGCCTTTCATGGCTGCCGTATTCAGTTAAATTCGACTCCTGTAATAACTTGTGATCGTCCGTTCATAGTGATTTGTAATCACACTGCGTAATTGTCAGTTTGAAAATATTAAACGAAGATTATTATTATTAAAGAAAACTATGAAATCTCTTTTATGCGTCATTTCATCGTGACGCATTACACCACATAAATCATGTTGACTGCGCATTTGTATAGCATTATAACAGGACATTTAACCGAGCGTTTGACGTAGCTTTTCAAGTTTTCTATTCGCTTATACCTTTCTTTACACTCCTAACCATCTTTTCGCAGATAGCGACAGCAGCTGATCAAGGATATCAAATAAGCTGGGCTGCCGACAAAACACTTATTCATTTATGCTAACGAAAACGATGTTATAAAGTCGAGTGTTAAGTTGGGTGCAAGCAGATATATGCGCTTTTCAAGTTCTTGTGTGTCTTTGATTAAGACTAATAATTGATAATGAAAGTGATTATTTCACTTTAGGGTAAATTAGTTAAGTGTGTTTTCTATTTGAACTTGAAATTGTAAAATTGTAACATTAGCAAAACTATTGCTGGATTAATATTAAAATTCGATCTTCTAAACTAGAATTATGGAACTGAGCACATATGGGTCATACAAGGGAGCTCTAATTGGCCAGCAGACGGAAAATATGTTGGAAGAATATGCTGCAAAAGAACTGCTATCTCAAGCAGAGAGTTATAGATGCGAGCTACAGCAAACCATAGGACAGGAGAACAATGCTAGTATTTAGACTGGTGGCATATGTTTTGGGCTCAGCCTCGTGGGAGGCTGCTCGGCTGGGCTCTCAAACCGAGGGCGTGTCTGTTAAAGTCTTTTCAAAAGGTGGTGTGTGGATCCCTCCCCCGTGAGAGGATGCTTCTCTGGGATCCACGAGTGGGGTCAGACCTTGTGTCTGTGCTAAAATGTCACAATTTTTCGGGGCCGGGGTCAAGCCGGCCTTCCACATCTATTTATCGATTATCCCGACTTCTTTGAAGGTCCAACGCATCTTTTCGGCCGCTGGTCATCTGTGCCCTAAGATCTGTCTGCGGTTGAGTTACAAGACTCTGGACATAGCCTAATGTGTTTCTTGCACACATTTACCGGCAGTGTTGTTCAGTAATTGAAATACATGTAATTGAATTACGCAATTCAATTAGAAGTTCTGCAATTGTAATTGTAATTGAATTGCATTTTAAGTCCAGTAATTGTAATTGTATTTCAATTACAATATTGCATGTAATTTGTAATTGAATGAAGTGTAAATTACGAATTGCTTTCATAGAGTCAGCAACAATGCCAGCCTGCCGGGTTGACCCGGGCCACCCTTTAATTGAATAAACTGCTCTGCATAGTGACTGCATGACAACATGATTGTTAACATTATTCTATCCTTACACCCCTCTTATTATCTTACAGCACACTTTGAAAGACCCCAAGTGCAAGGGTTGACTGCATGGATAGTCTAGTCATTCTACTCATTCTAAGGTAGCCTGTTGCGGCTGCCTACAGATAACAGATCTTCCTTCCATCTTCAGCTCCAGTTGAGCGTCTCTAGTACTGCTGGACAAATCGACTCAACCAGGCGCAATCAACTAACAGACGATCATTTTGAAAAACGTCTACTCTTAAAATCAAATAAACTCTATTGCTAACTTGTTTAAATGGATCACAATTGTAAACCGTATTTCGGATACTTGATAAACTTACAATGCAATTGAATGTAGATTACAATTTGCAAGCCATTGGCCCATTGGATGTTTTAGTTTAAAAATTGAGTAAATTAAAAATTATAGAAAAAAACTCTAAATCATTTGCCAATTTTAAAGTAATAATTGAAAAGTAATTGGTAATTGAATTACAATCAAAATGTAATTGTAATTCAATTACTTCCACAATCAAGTAATTGTAATTGTAATTCAACTACATTTACAAGCACGTAATTGCAATTATAATTGAATTACATTTGCAATGTGCTATTCATGACATTTAATCGATTTATCTTTGTCTATATCATATATATTTAATGCGTCAACTAATATTTTAGACCATTTGCTAATTAATACTAAGAATTCATTGCATGCGCATTACAGTAACATGACCACCTGCATATTTATCAGAGCTTCCAGTAACTTAGTTCAAATGTGTTTGAGCTTCGGTTATGCTGTATTGCACTGCTGTTAATGAACAAGATTGTAAGCAATGTGCTGGAGTACAATATTGCGAAGATTTAGAAGAGCTCATGATGAGTCGGTATACAGAGGAACTATGGACCCGATGTGGAAGCACTTTTAAAACCAAAAGAATCTATGATGAAGGGCCGTCAATTGAGTTTTTCAGGGCAGCAAAAAAATGTCGTGGAGGGGGAGGGTGGAACTTAGCCAGCGTGTTAAGTTCTGTATTTAGTACTCTATATGTGCAAAACTGCAAGCCAAAATGTGTGCATATTGTCACTTAATATAAATAAGGGTTTTTGGATTTATTTATATTTGCAGGAAATGTGAAAAATCTATGCAAAATCTATTTTTTGTCCATGGCATATATATAATAATTTTAGTAAAACGATTGGAGACATCAAATTCAGGTGGCATTGCCCCTCTGCCCTCCAAATGAAGTCCTTGCTATGATGGTCTTTAACGTGTACATTTCTCTCTGACTAGTTCAATTTCTGTAATTTATTTAATTTTCATATTAGTTATTCATTTAGTAATTTAACCAGGAATTATTAGTTTGTAACTGTTTAGGACAATAGCGAAACACAATTGTATTCCTAGTTGGAAAGAAAGAGCATCTTGTCAGATCGCTTCAAGTACTCGTACTCGTATTTGAGGTTAACTATAGACATGACTTATGTCCATCATTTCACTGTGACGTATTAGGCCTACACAAATTAAATTAGGTCTGACTTCGCATTATATTTTATAATATTATAGGACATGTAACTGAATGCTTTATATCGCATTTCAAGTTTCTCTTTTCGCTATTCTTTCCTTTACGCTCCTAACAATTTATTCGCGCTTAGTGACAGCTGAGCAGTGAGCAAGTAGATCAAATATGCTGGTCTGCCCACAATACACTTGCACATTAATTTTTATGCTAATGAAAACGATGTTAAAAAGTCGAGTGTAAAGATGGGAGTAGACAGATATACGCATTTTTTCTGTTGGTGGATGTCTCCGCTTATCGTAATCGATACAGAAAGTGATTAGGCCTACTTCACTTCAGGTAGAATTAGTTAAGTGCTTTTCTGCATGCACTTGCGATCGTTAAATTGTAAGAATAGCATAACTATTGCTGGATTAATATTAAAATCGATCTTCTAAACCAGAATTTGTAAACTGAGCACATACAGGGAGACCTTACGTGGTTAGCATATGGAAATGTGTGCGAAGAATATACTGCAGCAGAACTGCTATCTCAGGCAGAGAGGAAGCTCTTCAAGAAATCGGATATCCTCGGCCAGTGCCTATGTTAACTCTTTCCATTTCTTCGTGAAAACTAGTACTTAGGCTATTTCACAGGAGATAACATTCTTTCTTGCTATCTATTATTAAATCTAAACTGTTCATAAGTAGCTTTGTTAATCAAGGCATTTTTATATATATTTAGTTGTGAATTAATATCTTTATAATCAGAAAGTAAGAAACGATGACATGAGACAAGCAGTAGGTATTCAAACCACTCTGCCAGTCAAGACGTCCAACGTTATGGTTTGGACGTCTAGAGAGTATGCCAGTTGACAGAATCCCACACAATGCACTTCAGGCAAAATTCGAAGGAAAAGAAATCAATGGCGGACCAAGACTACGTTGGATAGACAACAAAGATGAGGCGATAAATCACTTCGGCTAACACTAAGGGAAGCAATGGACCTGACAAATGACCGAGGACAAGGGAGATCATTTGTTCGTACCCATTTATGAAAAATGGCTAGCTTCAGCGACTGACGATGATGATGAATCTGTCTCTGTTATAGTATATTTCAAACATATATTTATAAATCGTTGTGTAAAACGTGGTATACAATGATCGCTTATCAGATGTAAATCAAGACTACTTCCTTACCCATTTAGTAGCTCTGGGGGAGGGATCTCGCCCGATGAATTCATTTAAACTTGAGCAGGATCTAAGCTCATACGGTCGCTATAAGGAAAAGTGTAAACGTGGAAACGAGTTTGTTTATCGTAGTCTAGCGGTTATCGACGTTTCCATCTTGTCAGCCATCTGTCTCTTGTTTCTGTCTCGTATTCTGCGGTATTCCTTTCATTGGGAATATTTCTGATTGCCTGTCACTCCTTTTCAATGTGTAGCTCAGTAATAGTTTTACTTCATTTCAGAGATCTATATAGCGCCACTTACAGATCATCTGCTCAGGAGTGCTCCCGACCCAGCCTCAGCTAAAATAATACTTAATAACTTCTATGGCTCCGGTGTCTAACGAACAAGGAATCAACCGGCGGGGCATGAAACCCAAGCAGTCATCAGGTTCTTATCCAGAAGATCAGTTCTTTGAGACAGAGAGACAGTCTGCAATTGTTAGGTAATTTAAAAGAGATACGGTAGGGTTTGAGTTGAGAACGACGTGTTACAAGAGCAGTTCTAGTTTTAGGTAAGACCAAAGAAAACAATGCGATTAACCCGTTGACTTGTATACGAGACATCAAACTTTGAGACCGAGACAGTGGGGTCCGAGACAGTTCAAGACAGTTCAAAACGAGTGAAATGAACGTTGGACCCAATCCCGAAAACAATTTATCTCTCAACTTTTGAAGTCTAACACCAGGGTCAAGTCACTGAAATCAGCCGATCACAAGAATAGTATAAATTATAAAGATATTAATTACTTCAGCCATTCTGAAATCTTTTGAATGATTTTAAAATTTAAACCTACAACAATCCATATATTAGCGACATAAGTAAAATCACTCACTTTGAGAAACTAGATGTTGTTCCAAGCGTTGCGCTTATTTCAGGTTCGTTATTAGACATTTTAAGATAGAAATTAGAAAATTGAAATAAAGTAATAAAGTACAAACTTAAAACTACTCTTTTCAATATCTGTTAATACCAGAAACACAGCTTTTCTAAACTTCATGGTTGTTTAGCACTTCCAATTAACTATATATCCGTTAGGCACAGTACAATTTTATAGTGCGATTCTGTCAGAAGTTCAGAACTAAAGATAGTTTGCGCAAAAACTATGGAGACCGCTTCTACAAGAGAACGAAGACTTTCGCTTCGAGACAGTTTCCAAAAAGTCAAGAAATGACCTCGAGACCGAGACCGAGATCGAGACAGTGGGGTCCGAGACCGAGACCGAGACATCTAAAAACCTATCCCGAGACAGTGTCTCGAGACCGAGACAGTGTCTCGAGACAATCCAAGCCTGGTTATCAGAACGATGAACAAGAACCGATTATAAATACTGTGGATGGACATTGTTCAATGTCTTATAAATCGAAGGTCCTGTGAGAAAAAGTTCTGAGAAAGACAAGAAGCCAACACATGATTTAAGTATTAGAGTTATATGCTCATTTCTAAGCGTACCAGTTCAACTCTAGCCAAAGAGGTCCAAGCACTCTGGAGTTTCTGCAAATTAGACTGTAGCCAAAGAGCTCTGAGCGGTCTTCAGCTTCTGCAAACTAGACTGTTAGTTGTACCAGTTAGATGCGAGGTACAGTAAACCACGGGACTGGAGAACAATGCTAATATTTAGAGTGGTGGCGTAAGTTTTGGGCTCAGCCTCGTGGGAGGCTGCTCGACTGGGCCCTCAAACCGAGGGCGTGTATGTGGAAAGTCTTTTCAAACGGTGGTGTGTGGACCCTCCTGCGTGGGAAGCTGCTCCTTCGGGGTCCACGAGTGGGGTCTGCCCTTGTGTGTGTGCTAAAATGTCACAATTGTACGGGGCTATGCTCAAACCGACTTTTCGCATCTACTTATCGATTATCCCGACTTCTTTGGAGGTCGAACGCGTCTTTTCGGCCGCTGGTCATCTCTGCACTAAGATCCGTCTGCGGTTGAGTATTAAGACTCTGGAAATAATGTGTTTCTTACACACATTTACCGGATCGCAGGAACAGTGTGTCAGGCTGCCATTTAGACGAAATAAAATGAAAAGAAAAGTGACATCTGATGATCCTAGTTTCACGAAGCATCAATCGCAAAATCCATTAAGTTTTCTGCATAGTGCAAGTAATTGGTAGCTATCTGTTTGGTGCAACATATGACGTTGTTCTGATCGCGGATGTCACACAGTAGCATGCCCAAGAGTGAAATCGGATTACCGCCCCCATCTCCATTACTTCCATCCTTTTTAGAATCCTAGAAAATATCGTGACTCGTATATATATATATATAGGCTATATATATATATATATATATGCGGTAATCACCAACTCTGATAGGCCTACTAATCACAAGTTTGATGATCAGGATGCCTTTAGGGCTTGACGGCTATATCTAACCACAGCCTTGAAACCTTATGCAATGTACCCTACGTACGTTTGGTCTCATTGGATTTTTCCAAAGCTTTTGTCTCGGTCAGACATTCATATCTGGCCGAAAAACGTGCTTCTATCCCAATTCCTGATCACACTTTTAATTGGATTTTGAATCTACTTCATAATCGAAGTCATTGCACTAGGTTTCGTGGTGTAATTGGAGCTCTGCGCCGACTTCATAGTGTCGGCGGCGGCGCGCCGGTCATTTTTGGTCGGCGGCGGCGGCGCGCCGCCGACCAACAAAAATCGGCGGCGGCGGCGGCGCGGCGCGGCGTGTTCGGAGCCGGTGACGGAACCAAAAGTTTATGAGGGGTCAAATGCTCGTCCGAACTTTTGAAATAGTTTGAATTTCCGCAATGTAATTCTGTCATTTTAAGCTGTCATCTGAACAAATTGCTCTATTATTTCAGTGCTGATAGGAATCGGCTGTCACTCGTAGTTAGGATGTAGTTTGAGTCGTGTTTGAGTTTGAGTACAGACAATAGTAGCACACCAGACATTTATTGAAATTAATATAAAAGTAGAAAACAGGGCCTACGTTCGATTTCCAAGAACGTCATAAGCCTTTAGTAAACGAATTGCTGACTATAAGACACAATTATAAATATAATAATCTTCGTTTATTATTTCAAACAGACACGCCGCAGTATGATTACAATAGAATGAACAAATTATAAAAAAATCGAATTTAACTGTTTGGCAGCCACGCACGGCGCCCATCACGTCCTACTGCTCACTTTACGAAAGCCATAATTATGGCGAATGAAAGGCTTTGTCCTTTGGAGGGTAGCGGGAATTGATCACGCGTCCATGCATATATTCTACTCTTCGTGCCAAAGTGTTACTATTTACCATAAACCCCTCCACGACGTATCACAAGTAATTAATTTTAATTATTTTCAATTTGCTAAAACTTTAGTCAACGTAACAGGAATAGTGCATCCTGTACTAATAGGTTAAGGAGTCCTGGTGCCATCTGTTGTTATATCAAAAACTGCTTGTCCGCGAGTTTGCTTTTAGTAGCTTCAGCCATCGCGATACTATTTATAATTATATCCGATTCATCACAATTAAAGTTAACGTTATTTATTTCAAGAACGTGAATTGATTTTATAAATACCAAATAGTCTTTGTTTCATAGCAGTTTAATCCACAGCAGTTTAAAATGCAGATCGCCAAACCGAAAGCCACTATTAGGCTACTTAGGGATTTGTAATTTCTTAAAATGCATGCCTATCCAAAACACTGTATGACTTGGGTTTAGATGCACTAGAAATTTTATATAATTATATTACACTGTTGGAGCATGAGCTGCATGTATTAATTTGATGATGGATGTGCTTAAGCCTGCAAGATGATCAGATGGGGTATCATATCAAGGATGACTGTGCATGCGTTTTGTGAATGTATGACTCTTGCACTTGGAACTTTTAGCCTAAATCCTGAGAGAGAGGTCACTTTGTTCACTCGGAAAATGAGGGTCAATTTAGGGTCATGCCAATCTTCCGTGGCTGTCTTCCTCTCCGGCCCCTCCCTACTTACATACTTTTAGATAGACAGAACAGCAATACTTGGGGAAGCACATTATAAACCTCGCCCGTGGCCCGTTATAGCAGCGCACCATGACGGGGGCGTCTGGTCGTGAGGGGCGCCCGCATAGAACCAAGATGGGTGCGAGGGCGGTTCACCCCAGACCTATGACTTAATACTACCGATATTGTATAGATTATAATAAAGTATTCTTTACATGTACATTCACTGAAAGCTGCACTGAGGAGTTAACTTAACCCCACAGGTAATTTCATGGAATCAACTGGAGGGGTTGAAAATGAATTCGGGGTTGAATACTCCCAACGCCCCCCCCGACAATTCAATCACCGTATATATATCCTCTGTCTTACATATATGTAGTATGCATGTAAGGCAGAGGGCCATTTCGATCTTCTCTCATTCCTATCCGTCTATTCGATATATTTATCAGTTATTCAATCCACCCATCCATCCATCCATCCCACCAAACCATCCATTTATCTATCCATCCATCCCATCATCTGTCTGCTGTCTGCCTATCTGTGTCTCTCTGTCTCTGTATATCTGTCGGTCTTTGTCTGGCTGTCTCTGTCTGGCTGTCTCTGTCTGTCAGGCTGTATGTCTGTCTGAGTGTCTGTGTCTACTTCTATTACCCACTGAAGAAACAATTTATCGTGAAATCACGCAAAACATGAAAAATGCAACAATACAATTAAACACTTCAGCGTGGCATCGGCGGCGCGCCGAGGAATTATCGGCGGCGGCGGCGGCGGCGGCGGCGGCGTCGGCGCGCCGATCCACAAAAATCGGCGGCGTCCAAAAACTGTCGGCGGCGGCGGCGCGGCGCGGCCGGCGCAGGGCTCTAGGTGTAATATCTTCTCTTGCGCGAATTAATGCAAGTATAATTCAAGGTTCCGGTTTGGGCCCGATGTATTTTGTAGTTGCAAACTCAGACTTAAAGCCAATCAATAAAAGGAATCGCATTTTAAAATATGCAGATGATTCCTATCTCGCTGCACCCGTATCACTACAACTGAGATGGAGCTTGAGCACATCAGTGTGTGGGCACATAATTGCAACATCAGCCTTAATACAAGCAAGTCCAGTGAGATAATTTTCACGCGCCCCCGAGGATACCAATGGTATGGTCCCCTCCTCTAAAAGTTATCGCACGGGTGGAGACTCTAAATATTCTGGGTGTTGAGAATAGGCGCAACCACCCTATGGGACCCGTGGGACGCGTCCCCCAACTTTCGAACAGGCTGGACGGTCCCCCAACTTTTGAACATTGTGAGTCAAACAAGAGCCCAAAATGCACTCCATTTGGTATCAAATGCTCAAAATTTCGTCGACTTCTGGGGCTCCGAGATCCCGATGGGGGAACTTCCGACGTTCCCCATACCCCATATAGTCGTCAGGAGCTTCTTGTCTTCCGCGATCTCTCCCATCTGTACCATTAATGTCAGTATAGTACAAGGCTAAATACAGTGGAAACCGTCTCCCTAAATATGCCGACGATAGGGATTCTGAGTGGCCGAGTGGATTGGTAGCCCGCTCCACACGCCGGCGGCCCGGGTTCGCTTCCCGGTCGGTCGGTTTATCAGAGATTAATTTCTCGGATCTTTACTGTGGGTGGCTCGGTCGCAATATAAACGTGGAGTACAATACAACACAATACAACACAGCACAATATACTGGGGCGCGGTGGTATAGGGGTATGTTCGGACCCTTGCAGCTGGAGGGTTGCGGGTTCGAATCCACCTCAAAGCCGCCGCGTAGGGACCCTGGGCAAGTCCTTCACTCGCAATTGCTCATGCGCTTCGGCGTGAAACTCCGATTCAGCGTCCGTGCAGTAGTCGGGAGCGCCTCTGAATGGGCAATCTGGTAGGGACGGGTCGGGTAGCTATAACAAGTGTTCAAATACAATACTTGCTGGTCCCTGCTTCAGCGTCCGCGCAGTGCATTGACAGCACTCTTTCTGAACTTGACCCTGCTTCCTGCATATCTTTCTAAGTGGGCATCCATTAGCAACCTTAAATTAAACCATGCTAAGACCAGAGAAATATTTGTCAAACGACCGAGGTTCAAACCTATTGCCCTCCATCCTCTCATCCTTGGCAACGAGCGGGTCCAGGAGATGGTTATTTTGGGTTTCACCATCTCTGATCGGATTGGTTTGGGGCACACATGGACAAAATATGCTGCAAAGCCCGAAAATCCATGTTAGCGCTACGTGTTTTAGTCGCCCACGGTCACCACGGTCAACGTCTCTTTGACGTTGTTAGAGCTACTACCCTCGCACGGCTACTTTAGGCCTCCCCTGTTTGGTGGGGATTTGCCACTGTAGGGGAACATAAACGCCTTAACGGTATTCTGAGAAAATTGACCCGTTCAGGCTTCCTTCCCTGCCGACTTTCCTAGTTTTGACAAACACTGTTCTAGAGCTTATTCTACTCTTTTCTGTTCAATTCTCTTAAACCCTTGTCACGTCCAGTTTATTCATGATATTATAATAAAGTCACATTTTTCACAGATCTAGATGGTTTAGGTACTTTTATATCTAAATCATCGGCGAAAAATTTGAGGTAAATTAAAGCCCAAAATGTACTCCATTTGGCATCATATGCTCAAAATTGCGCCGGTTTCTGGGCCAGACCCCGATGGGGAACTTACGACGCTCCCCCATACCCCTAGTCGTTAGGGGCTTCTTGCCTTCGGCAATCGCAGCTTCGCGCCTTCGGCGCTCGCAATTCCCCCTCCCAACCAGACATCCTACTAGGTTCCCCAACTTCTGGACCGTGGTTGCGTCCCTGGTGTTGAGCTTACAGAGGAATTTGGGTTCTCTAGCCACATTAAACATCTTGACCATAAAAGCAATGCAGTCCTTTTATGCACTTCGGATCCTGAGGTCGCATGGGCTTTCGGGGGACAGCTTATTTGATGTGGTTCGTGCCACTACGGCTGGTTGATGCTATATTGCTCGCCTGTGTGGTGAGGCTTTGCGAGAGCGCAGGAACGGGAGACCCTTGATGGAATTATCCGAAGGCTGGTACGCCAGGAGTACTTACCTCCATCTTCTCCCTCATTTGAGACTCTTTGCAGCAATGCGGATACCAAACTCTTTGCCTGTATTCTGCACAATCCTTTCCATGTGTTGCATAAATTGTTACCGCCGATCAAGCAATCTCGCTACTCGCTGCGGCCACGGTCCCATAACCGTGAGCAGGTGAGCTTCCTGTGTTTGACAACCTGACTCAGAAATGCTTCCTTGCCCGGATGTTATACAAATAAACAATGTTTTCCCTATTTCAGTCTATTTGAGCTCTTCATTTTCCCTTTATGACTAGCCCTAACTCTTCCTCTCCTAGGTTCCACTGATATATAATAACTTCTCCCATTCAATTCTTTTCTTGTATATATAATTTTTTAAATGTATTAATCTTACCATGTATGTAACAGTGCTGTGCGTTTGCTAGTGCTTCTCAATAGAGAATATTCTTACTTAGTTACTATATACTTGTCAATTGTAGCTTTCAGTATTGATGTTGATTGATGAAGAGAAAAATATTGTTATAATAATAATAAATAATAATAATAATTTTAAAACAACAACAACAATAATAATAATAATAATAATAATAATAATAATAATAATAATAATAATAATAATAATAATAATAATAATAATAATAATAATAATAATAATAATAATAATAATAATAATAATAATAATAATAATAATAATTGGTTTTCTTTATGATCTAACTCTCGGCGGTGATATTGACACTGTGACCCAAGACGTGCGGGTGGTGGCTGCATTGGGGCCACCATTGGGTCTTCATCTTAATTCCGCTAGGTGCGAGGTTTTCTTGCCGGACGCCACATTGGAATTGCCCCCCCCCTCTTGTCGAACTTTACTAGGGTTGATTTAGGCGCATTGAGTTTATTGGGGGCTCCCTTGTTTCTGGGGAGGGCGTTGAACGATACCTTGGCGCGTCACTGCGATACATTCCAACGGGCATTGGATAGACTGCGCCTGCTGCCTTCACAGAATGCGCTGATCCTATTGCGCTCGTCATTCGGCGCCTCGAAGCTGAGCTACCTTCTCCGATGTTCACCATGTTTCGACCATCCTGCCCTGGGGACACTAGATGGACTGATGAGGTTGGGCCTTGAGACAATCGTCAACTGCTCTCTTAAAGACACTGAATGGCTGCAGGCCGCGCTACCAACCAGAGACGGCGGGCTTGGCATCCGTAGAGTCGTTTCGCTGGCTTCTTCTGCCTACTTGGCTTCAACCGCGTCGACTTTCGAGCTGCATTCCGCCGTCCTCGCGACTGATGTCTCAGGCCCTGATCGGGATGTGGCTGCCCTGCTGGAGACACGTCGGGACACCTTGCCTGCGATCGTTGACCCCCTGCCCGCCAGACAAAGCGTTTGGGACCGGTCCCTGATTGAAGTGGACAAGGCTGAAATCCGCCGATGCGCTACCGGATTAGTCAGCCGAGCAAGGCTGGACGCGGCCAACAGCCCTCATTCCGCCGACTGGCTGGCCGCGCTCACGATTGCCACGTGTGGCCTCGTTCTGGATAACGAGGCGGTCCGGGTGGCGGTTGGACTGAGGTTGAGCTAGGACCTATGTGGCCCTCATACATGCCACTGTGGCGAAGGAGTTGGCCCCGAGGGCCACCACGGCGTCGTCTGTAGAGGGTCCTACGGTCGCTCCCTGCGCAACCACGCCATAAACGACATCATTTGGCGCGCCCTCCTCAGAGGAGACATTCCAAGTATTAAGGAACCGGCAGGCCTGTTTAGATCCGATGGAAAAAGGCCGGACGGGGCAACCCTTGTACCCTGGTCAAGTGGGAAGTACTTGGCGTGGGATGCCACAATTGTCCATACTTGTGCCGCCTCGTACATAAGTACCATAACCCAACAGGCCGCTTTGGTCGGCCTGCATCAGTGCAGGCGGCCAATCGCAAAATCCAGAAATATGAGGGGCTCCCCGATTATTACATTTTTCAACCAGTGGCCATAGAGACCCTGGGCCCGCTCAATCCTTCAGCTTCTGACTTCATAAGCGAAATTGGCAATCGCATCTCATCCATTACTGGCGACAGACGCGAATCAACCTTCCTTTTTCAGCGCCTGTCCATCAGTATGCAACAGCATAACCTGGTCGCTTTTAATGGTACCTTCTCTTCAAACCCTGAAGACGAGGCCTGACCCTCCAGACATTTATCACGCAATAATAGTAATCTCTAAGTCACTGGGGAATGAAGTACCTCAGGGCAAAAAATAATAATAATATTATTATTATTATTATTATTATTATTATTACTATTTTTATTATTATTATTATTATTATTATTATTATTACTACTACTACTACTACTACTACTACTACTACTACTACTACTACTACTACTACTACTACTACTACTACTACTACTACTACTACTACTACTACTACTACTACTACTACTACTACTACTACTACTACTACTACTACTACTACTACTACTACTACTACTACTACTACTACTACTACTACTACTACTACTACTACTACTACTACTACTACTACTTGTTGCTGCTGCTACTACTACTACTACTACTACTACTACTAGCGGTATTATTATTATTATTATTATTATTATTATTATTATTATTATTATTATTATTTATTATCATTATTATTTTTTTTCTAATTCAACATTATCTATTGTCGAAAATTGTCTGGAAAGGCCCTACTCATCTATCTCTTTGTTTATGGCGAAATTGCCCAAAGGCATTATTATTATTATTATCATTATGAATATTATTATTATTATTATTATTATTATTATTATTATTATTATTATTATTATTATTGTAATTATTATTATTATTATTTTTTTATTATTATTATTGTAATGTGAGCACCATGCTCACAATGTGAGCACCATGCTCACAATGCGGTACGTCTGTAGTGCTCACATTACGATACAAGCAGTCGTCGTAAGAAAAAAATCCTTAAAATTAAACGGCACTAGATAAATCTTTTATTATAGCTCACTGGTAAAGTGGACATAATACACATCTTAACAATGCCAGTAGTAATATCATGGCTAATTATACGACCAAGTTATCGATTCTTTACGAAAAACGCAATATAACATTATTCATATAATTTTTATTGTAAAACATTTACATTCTGTGAAAAATGCCAACCCATCTCTTTTAACGTTTTCGGTCATGCTTGCTGTTACTACTACGGATATTCACTGAGTGGTGCCACCGTCTTTGCAAATTACGTGAAATTTTCAAAGGTGCTCACATTTGGGGGTGCTCACCCTTGGGTACTTTACCCTATATTTCGTTGTGAATTTATGTCGGTATAACACGTTCCTGTAATGGTCTATTTAAAACATGTGTGTAATCGTTATATGCAATGCAATACATAATTATGAGCTTGTCAAATGCAAATAAAATCTTACCCATTCAAACGGGAAGCTCTGGCGAAGGATCTCGCCCGATGAATTAATTGAAAATTGAGCAGAGAATAGACCATGCGATCGCATTAGAGAAACGTGCACACGTATTTCTTTATTGTAGTCTAACAGATGTCGATTTATCCACCTTGCCATTGAACTTTTTCTCTTGTATTCATCTTGTCATTGCACTTTTTCTCTAGTTTCTGCTTCATTATTTTGTGGTTGTATTCCTTTCATATTGCCCCGTTTCAATGCGTAGGCCTCGCCCATAATAATAATAATAATAGTAGTAGTAGTAGTAGTAGTAGTAGTAGTAGTAGTAGTAGTAGTAGTAGTAGTAGTAGTAGTAGTAGTAGTAGTAGTAGTAGTAGTAGTAGTAGTAGTAGTAGTAGTAGTAGTAGTAGTAGTAGTAGTAGTAGTAGTAGTAGTAGTAGTAGTAGTAGTAGTAGTAGTAGTAGTAGTAGTAGTAGTAGTAGTAGTAGTAGTAGTAGTAGTAGTAGTAGTAGTAGTAGTAATAATAATAATAATAATAATAATAATTATTATTATTATTATTATTAATAATCAATCATGGTAGGTGACACCTTCCGTGCCGACCTATAACATGGCGAGATACTGTCCTGCTGGCCAGTGCTGGGTGACCATCATCAATTCAGTGCAGCTCCCGGACAGCAGTCTTGCGCACAGGCAATCAACTGAAGAGAAACCTCTGATCCATAAAATCATTTCCGACCTATACACCGGGATCCACTACATTAGAAGCGCCTCAGAGCGTTTTCTACCCCGCACGCAGGCGACTGGTTACGTGCTCTCCCTTGTGCGGACTCACACTTGACGAGTCGGTCAGAGTAGCGGATAAATAAGATAATAATACAGGATATATAGGTTGATCATATCCTGTATCAGCGAATTTTATTATTTTATTATCTGGTTGAGTAAATCGAAGTAGGATTTGGAGTAAAAATCTTTGCGTTAATGGAAGTTGGATTGATGAAAATAAAATCTTTGCGTAATTAAGTTGCGGCTGTGTCAGCTTGAATATCTTTCATTAAGCGAATATTGATTGATTGTAAATAGAAGTTGGATTGATGAAAATAATTCTTTGCGTAAATAGAAGTTGGATTGATGAAAATAAACTGCACACTAAACTTCTTTTACAATTCAACAAATATGTGATGCTTCATGTCTATAGTTCCGGGGCGAATCTTCCGGGGGCGAATCTTCCCGGGGGCGAATTGTGGGGAGCGAATCTTCCGGGGGCGAATTGTCCGCAAACCAATTTAACTCGTATTGTGTTTCCGATCACATAGTTCAAGGCAGACTCACCAGCTTATCAAGTTCACGTATCTCACAATGGGTGTTACGGGCGCAACTGCCCTTTATCTGTCTCTCATACGAATTCATGCAGTCTATCCGAACAGGGCGGGGCAAAATCCTGAAAACGGTGTCAGTCTCTGAATCAGACATTTGATGTTAGGTCGTGACTCAGACGGAAGAACAGTGGTAAGTCTGTCGTTCAGTAGCGCTTACACAGATTTCCCTATACATCATATATATATATACTGCCAACCGTCTATTCAACCAACATTTATATCGGCATCAGCTCGACATGCAATTTTACTTGTGGATTTCTCGTTATTCTACCATAGTGTTTTCTGGACGTGCTTTCGTCCTTGTATGTCGTAACTCATATTACTAGATGCTTGCCCGTCCTAAGACGATTGACAAGAATTGAAAAATCAAGCCGCAGGTCAGAAGATACCATCTTCTTTGCGCGTAGTGCGATAGCAGCGCCAACTACTGAAATGAAATGAGTTAAGTTAGCGTAACAAAGAGCTCACTTCATGACTTCATGACTTATCTCTGTTCCTTTATAATTATTAATTGACTAGTAACTTCTCTCGCGCCTGTGTTATTATGCAAAGGCACATAACCTATGGCGCAGCATAAAACCTATTTTCCACGTTTATTCTTCTATTATGCGAAGTGTCACGTGACGCTGTGATGCAATTGTATCAGGATAAGCTGTTCTTGAGCGGATTTTCCATCTGTACTGAAAAGAGTTATTGTCGTACAGTCTTTCAGTACTTGGTCAGGTCTTGAAAGAGGTCCTCAACAAAGCGACACTCGGATCCTGCCCGCTTCTGACTTCTTTCTCGAAACTCGACCTCCGCTCTTTCGAATCTGCCCTCTCTCCCGAATCTGAGCTCAGAATCCTCTCTTCCGCTTTCGTCTGGTTTATCTATCGCCCGCCGCCTGTCAGTCTTCCATATCTCCCCCAACCGCGCTAAACTGTTCGTTCGTCTTGCCATTGCTTTGGCTTTTTTCCAACGCCACTATTCGAAGCAACTCGTATTTACGTGGAAGAGTTGTAATCGACACCAAAGTTTATTTATTGTTCGACGAAACTATCATCAGTCTACAGCAGAATGAGTTTCAACACGAAACGAACGACGCCGAGAAACGCTACAGTCACCAATTTGGCGAGCATGTCGCTCATCAACGAAAGAAATGTTGGTCACCCGTGTGTGAGAAGAAACGAGAGCTGCTCAAAGACACATCAAGTTCATCGTCGGAGATATTTTACGACCCCTATATTAATTAGAATCTAGGCTTAGACTGTGCTGGTCTAGGTAGGATTAAAACTCAAAACTCTTTTAATTAGCATACCCTAGACACAATTAAACTGAACTATATGTATCAGCTGACATTTTCTTATGTGAAATTAATATTCAAAATGAAACGAGCTGACTTTGTCTTATTGGATGACATTGATAATGTGACACACATTTCAACCAATGACGGGCCAAGGATTGAATAACAAGTAACGATGTTCATGATCAGGGCATTCTCTATTATGGTTTAATCACTGCAATATAGGCTACGTTACATGTATATCCCGGATTTAATCTGGAAACTACAAGATTCGCTTATAATTTTGGTCAGTTCCTGGTGTTCTGTTCGTTTCATCTGGGGATGATGCTGACTCTATTTGATCCTTCTGTGTTGACTGCTCGTCTTTTTCGCCAGACTCTGTTCTTGTGTGCTAATCAGCTGATGTTGTTGTTGGCTCACACTTGAACTCATAGCGCGGTGCCAGAAGCTTTAATTCTATCACACAGCACGATTCATTTTGCTACGTATGACTCCATATGCTGCTTGATGATGATGATGAGTTCTCTGCCCGAATGGATCCACAGTTTAACGGCAGCTTATGACAACATAGACCATTTCCGCCGACACAGATTATTTGTTGGCATATTACAGCTCAAGATGACAGGTCCATTGGCTTTTATGCCACCCTCTGATCCATAAAATCATTTCCGACCTATGCACCGGGATCCACTACATTAGGAGCGCCTCAGAGCGGTTTCTACCCCGCACGCCGGCGACTGGTTACGTGCTCTCCCTTGTGCGGGCTCAGACTTGACGAGTCGGTCAGAGTAGCGGACAACTAAGATAATAATACAGGATATAATTATAGGTTGATCATATCCTGCATCAGCGAATTTTCTTATTTTCTTATCTGGTAGAGTAAATGGAAGTAGGATTTGGAGTAAAAATCTTTGCGTTAATGGAAGTTGGATTGATGAAAATAATTCTTTGCGTAAATAGAAGTTGGATTGATGAAAATAAACTGCACACTAAACTAGTTCCCGTTGCCTTCCTCGCAAGAAAATTATGGGTGAGCAACTTTTCCAGAGTCGTTGCGCAGTGGCTTGAGGTAGATTCGAACCTGCAACCCTCCGGTAACATTGCATAGAACATACCGCCACATCACTGCGTCCCATATATATATTATATATGGTGCTTATCATGTTGAAAATTCATTTTGATTTCAGCAGATATTCCCTGGACCATGGCCGAGATACAAAGAACAATTGAATTTGGTGGATATATAGCATAGATTATAAAATATATTATATGCTTAACCCTAACGTTGCAACCTATAACCGATGTGGACGACATAGTCGGCAACTTGGGGTAATTTTACCCTTCAGAGTATTTAAGGAACTACAGTTGATAGAGACGTGCTTTGTGTGTCTTTTCTAAGGTATTCGGGGTTGAAAAATTCAAAGCAGCTATTTCTAATATTGTCGGACAACCTAATGACCTTGAAGGTAGTTTGACCTTTATTGCGAAATATGAATATCTCAGTATATGAGAGGCACGATAGAATTTATCAGTCGAAGATATCGTTAGGGTTGTGGAAATGCAGCAGAGTTATAATGAACATCGTGTGACCATCGCTTGACCTTGTAGTTCGAGGTCACGTCACCTGTTGCAGTTAACTTTTGGTTTCGGAGGAACTACGAGTGTTAGAATAATGTTCTGGCTGTCGATTAAAAAATTTTGGGGTCGCGGAATCCAAAACTGTTTACAGAACAGTGTACGACCATCAGATGACTTTGAAGCACAATGTCTTGATCTGTTATTGTTAACTCGTGGTTTTTAGGAGATAGACATGCTAGAAAAGCTAGAATTTTGTGTCTACTTCATGGTTTTTTGGGTCGAGAATACAAGAAAGGTAAACAAAACATTGCACGATTTTTGGATGACCGTCCAGCTCAAGGTCGCTTTACACTGGTCTGGTTCAACTCCGAAATCTCTTTCCCCAGTTCCTTGAAATAGCCTTTACGCTTTTCTTTCTTAATCTCTTCTTCTTTCACTCACAACTGGAGAATCTATTCACAGATCACAAGTTTAGTGAGTTAGTCACCGAAATTGTAATCGTAATCATAATCGTAAGCTCATAATTTTTGATGCGCTACCCCATAGATTAGCAGGGCAGAAGCTTATACACGATCGCTGCGTCGGGTCAGAGGGGTTGGTAGCAGAATTTGTCAACGGAACATCCGCGTCAAACGGTCAGTCAGTCGCGCGGTCGGTCGGTGAGTCAATCAATTAGTTGTGTCTGGAAACTCTAGAACGTCAGACGATGACAAACGAGATCAAATGTTACCAGCAGACAAAACACATTGCCATCACGAGATTAACCAGATATATGCGCATTTATTTACATTAATTTGTATATAATAGGCCTACATAAATTATGTAAGCTGATAACACAGACTTTTTAAACTTCTCGATTCTGAAGTTTTGGGAAATTTCTAACAGCTGTTGTAAAACTAATTTCTTGGAAACCGGTTGAAGTCAGGCCTCAGTAAATTGGCAGCTCGCGTCCGTGATTAGAGCTACCGATATCGATAGCAGCTGATGGTCTATATATAAGGCCCGATAGGCCTATATGTTGCATATATAAATAATATATAATATATATATTTCATACTCTGTGTGTGATGATGATGTGCCTGTGCGTGTATCGTGATGACCATTATATAATGTCGACTGGTAACATTTGATCTCGTTTGTCAACTGACGTAGCCTATGTATGTATGTATATGGCCATTTATATAGCGCCCTACAAGAAACTCACGAAGGCGCTAAACGTGACTACCCAACAGATCTAAACAGATGCGACTTAAGAAGTTTCGAAAATGTTTCTTGAGCTGCATACGGTGCAATGTTACGAATTGTTAATGGAAGGCTGTTCCAGTGTGAAGGTCCAATACATGAAAAGGCACGGTGCGCCCGCATCGATGTACGGGAGCGTGGGACCATCAAGTTCCCACGCTGCAGAGCGTAAGGATCGACGACCTGGTTGGCTGGAGACTGGAACACAGAGCTCCCTGATGTACTCTGGGGCTGCACCGATCATTGATATTCGTCCCATGAGGATGATCTTGAAAATTATCCTGTCCTCAACCGGGAGCCAGTGCAACGTGTCTCGCATATAGATCGACATATGCGAGAATTAAGGCAGCTTTGCGACGACTCTGGCGGCGCAGTTGAGAACGGATTGAAGCTGTCGTATCCGGAACTTTGGCAAAGCCGCAAGGACACCGTTGCAGAAGTCCAGACGCGTCAGCACAAATGAGTGGACAAGAGTCATAGCGGCGTCAAATGATAGATTTCGCCGAATGACTCTAATCTGGCGTAGTTGATAAAAGCAAGACCTGCAGAGGGAGTTGACATGTTCCTCCATAGACAAGTCTTCATCCAGAAGCACTCCGAGGTCCCGGACAACGCGTTGTACTTTCTAGTTAGGAAATGCCGCTTCAATCGCCTCACTGTCAATCCTTGAACGTGCCTGTTCCGTGCCCAGCCAAATGAATTCAGTTTTGTCCGGGTTCAGCCTCAACCGGTTGGAAGACATCCACGTCTGCACTTCCTCGACAATTGCCTGGATTTTTGGCACACACGCCAGTGCATGGGATGGGTGGCATGTTGAGTAGCCTACAGTTGGGCGTCATCGGCATATTGGTGAACTCGGGCTCCAAGAGCACATACGATCTTTGTCAAATCAGCTGTATATAGCACGTATAGCAGTGGCCCAAGGACTGAACCCTGCGGGACGCCGAATATTATGTTACAGGCGCCCATGCCGAATTGTCCGAGCCAATGGCCACCATCATTTGACGTCCACTCAGGAAAGAACTGATCCATTGAAACGCCTCTCCGACAACGTCATAGAGCTTCTTTGAAAAGACAGGACTTTCACTAGCTAACATTCACACGCTTAAGTCTGTTCTTAATGACACTGCCCGCCTTGCTAGAGGTATCTCCAGGTTTGACCACATAGGCCTACTGTAGCTTTCTTTATGCGTGGTACTCTGCACTGGCTCCCCATCCTGCGGCGTATTGTGTTTAAGATCTCGACCCTTATATGCAATTGTCTTGTTGGCTCTGTTTTATCATACCTTAAGGACTTTTGCATTTCAGTCTCCTCGATCATGGGTCGGGACACCCTTCGGCCGGCTGCCCATGAACTCTTGATTGTTCCTCGTATGAGTACTTTCCAGGAGCTTTGCCTCTGTTGGCCCACCAGCTGGAATCGCCTTTCTCGACAGCTGCGGCTCGAGCTCCTCAGTTTTTCTTTTCACATTCACAGGCGCCTGAAGTCTGTCTGGAAGATATCTCTGACCAAGCTTCTCAATGTGGCCTGTAATCTTTTGTGTCCGTCTTGTCCGACGAAGCGTCACCAGGCAGCAACATGCGCCTGAAGTCTGTATTATTTGACAGTGATTTCACTGGTTCGGGTCGGATCGGGAGCGCCACTGATGAGTTTTCTTGAAGTGGCATTTCATAAATGTCAGAGTACTATCACAATTACAATATGTACACGTAGCCACATGTATCTATGCAAATATCCAAGGTGTAGACATAATAACTAATAATTTCTGAGCTTACACCGAATTCTTAATCAGCTATACCCTGGATTAATCTGTATCCTGCCAAACTAATAACTTGGAAACCGGCATGTGTCAGGCCTTGGTGCCTTGGTAACTTGACAGTAGGGCTTATATAAAGAATACGGATAACTCGGCCGTTTTGAAACCCGAAAACCCAGGTTTACACATGCTTGAAAACCAGCTTTGACGGGTTTGATAACCGTCACTTTTACCGCAGTTCAGATCTTGTAACTGACAGATTCAGGTCATACAGATCAAAGTCTTTGGTGCTGTCACTGTTATTCTTAATAATGAAGCAATAGTAGACTATTACAGCGATTCGACGAATCTTACTCTCTCTGGGAACAAATGGAGGTTGCGATGAAAGTTTGAGCAGTTCCATAAAAAAAGTCGTTGACTGCTGCTATCAAGACCGAAATTGCATTAATAGGCTATGAGAGCACTGGATACAAATTAAGTATGGAAATCTGAAAGAAAATGCGATTCATGTTGTGTCTCGCGTTAACTTAGTCTAAAATTACTGTGTTTGCAGAAGGTCGTTTTTTGTACGAAAATATCATGAAAATATCATGCAATTAATCATCACGGTTTCTTAGAGAAAATGTTAAAATTTCGAGAATCATTTGATTGCATTTAAAGCAGGATATTTATTAAATTATTTTCCTACGCAAATCAATAAAAAATTCTCTTTCCTTTTGGCTGATAATTGCAAAATTCGAGAACGGCAATTAAGAAATTGATAATTCAGTAAATTTCGTTTTCAACTTGATGCAAAAATCTAGCAGTCATCTGCTTGGTTCAGCATCAGGCGCAGTTCTGATGGCGGATGTCACAAAGAAAACGTGAACATTTAATTCAATTAGATGTACTGTTGTTGCTTGTTTGTACGCACACACGTCCCTGACGTGCTCAGCTTGATATATAATGTTATTACTAGGATACACAAACGCACGTGTCGCGTGATCGCGCACCAACACCTAATTGCAAGAAACTTATACTCCAAACCCGCGGCTACCCGCATTTTGACTTATACCAAACCCGACGATACCTTCAGGTTTGTATTACCGATATATAGCAGATTCGTCCCTGTATTTAAACATGGTGAGATCGCTAGTTACTGCTGAGATATAGCCTATACTGTAAATACGCACGCAGACCTACACACACACAACACCAGCATATATAATTATACACTTACACATGGACTGCAGAAGTCAATTCTTGGTAAGTGTTCATTTATTAACCGAAATTCGAGCACTTTTGATTCTATTATTTCTACCTACATGCTGAGGGTAGACTACAGATGGCTTACCCCTTTCACAGCTATATAAAGAGAAGACTGTCGTCGTTCGCCGTTAGTTAGAAGTTTCACAATGAAGACTGTTCTCTTCTTCTATTTGAATTCGTTGGGTGAGTTTTGAGCGACAATTACATTTTAAGCAAGACAGTCACCCTCTTATGAATGTTTCTCTTAATATAAAATTCTCTTGAGGTTAATGGTCTTACAATTAAAGTCGAATTAGAATCTAAGGTACAGCAAATGAAGTAGACTATGCATTTTAGCTAAAACATCGGTGCAGCAAAGTGACGCCATTGCTTTACAGGTTCCATGGTTAGACAGTACCTGTCAATTCACTTGACGCAATACAGATTCGAATCCTGGACGTTTACATGAATGACAAACTTATCATCGGTATACCACTTTGTGTTCTTGCCCTTCCAGCTTGCCCACATGGAGCCTATAAAGCATCTAATTCTCATTTGGGACTTGTAAAGAGCCTAAATGATGCCCATTCAATGCATAGATTATGTGTTCAGAAGGCTAACTAAAGCATGTTTGAGGTTTGATTTAGGGTGTAACTGTTTATGCGTCTTTTATTTTGTTTTAGGGTTAGTCTTAGTTCTAACGCAGACGTGGCAACCTAATCGTGATTTCTTTCCTACAGGTAAATTACATGCGTCGTAAAAAACGGTAACTTTTAAAATCCGCAAAATGCCTATAGGCCCTATATACTATTCCGCTGGGCATGCTGTATGACTTCACTAAGAGACAATCAGTTATAATTAGTCCTATATGCGACAATTGAGTGTCGATTCTTCCAACCCCAGCTTTTGACTCGAAAGCTTAAGTTTTTGGTGTGCTTGTACCCTAAGGTCTAATCTTGCTAGAAAATAAATTCTCCAGAGCAGACTTGGATTGTCAAGAGACTCGGTCTCAGACGTCTTGAGATAGGTTTTTTGATGTCTCGATCTCGGACACCAATGTCTCGGTCTCGGTCTCGAGGTTAGGACTATTTCTTGACTTTTTGGAAACAGTACTATCTGGAAGCGAAAGTCTTGTTCTCTTGTAGAAGCGGTCTCCAAAGTTCTCGGGCAAACTGTCTTTAGTTCTGAACTTCTGACAGCATCGCGCTATAAAATTGTCCTGTGCCGAACGGATAACTAGTTAATCGGAAGTGCTAAACAAACCGGAAGTTTAGAAAAGCGGTGTTTCTGATATTAAGAGATATTGAAAAGAGCTGGTTTAAGTTTGTACTTTATTACATTGTTTCAATTTTCTAATTTCTATCAGTTTAAATATCTTGAAATTCTCATAAAGAACCTGAAATAGTGAAATTTGCATTCACGCAATTTTAAATCAATTAAATACGAAATTAATGGCATGCCGTTTGCCGCCGGTGTAAAGCCAACATGAGCGAAACGAGAGGTACCGAGTTCGAGCCCCCGTTGGGCGGATATGCTTTGTAGGCTGCTATTAGCGCCGTGTATTGCAGGCTGTCTGGTCTGTGAGTAGTTAACTAGTTAAGATTGTTTCAATTGCATAACATGTAAATGTACAGCGCAGTGCGTTTGTCAGGCGCTTGATTAAAGAAAAGATATTATTATTATTATTACAACATCCAGTTTCTCAAGGTGAGTGATGTGACTTATGTCGCTAATATATGGAATGTTGTCGGTTCAAATTTCGATTCATTTAGAAGATTTCAGAATGGCTGAAATATTTTAATTTCCTTATAGTTTATACTATTCAGGAGATCGGCTGATTTGAGTAGGCCTACTTGTTCCTGCCACTAGACTTCAAAAGTTGAGAGAAAAATTGTTTCGGTATTTAGGTTCAATGTGCATTTCACTGGTCTTGAACTCACTTGAACTGTCTCGGACCTTGTGTCTCGGGCTCGGTCTCTGACCCAACTGTCTCGGTCTCATTGTCTCGGTCTCGGTCCTCATTGTCTCGGTCTCGGTCCTCATTGTCTCGGTCTGGGTGTCGAAGTTTTATGTATAACTTACAAGTCTGCTCCAGAGACAAAAAGTTCGTTTATTTGTAAAAATCTAGTAAATGGTATTATAGGCTACTAAGGCGTAGACAACCGGAAACATGTCATAAAAATGTAGAGTGTAGAAAAGAGATGACAGAATGTTTTTTTCCTGATGTCCCCATAATTATTATAGATAATAAGTGTGTTCGACTAGAAAAATAAAACAATAATTCTCACTGGACATCCTAGCACCATCTCTGAATGTGCTTCTCTTAGACCGTCCCGGTGCACGTGGGAACACCTCAATTCAGCAATACGTAGGCCTATATTCTGTGCCCTTTTATTCAAATACAATCCTTCCATCAACCAGTTCTTCTTCCACCATAACAGTGTTAGGGTGGTCTGTAACATCATCTTTGAAATTTGATAACCCATTAATAGCTCAGTATTAGGCCTGCAGTTCCACCTCTTTGAAACAGAATGCAGCCAAAACTATAGAACTTGTCTGACTAACGCTGCCGATTCACTTTGTAAAACCTTACTTAAAAGCTCTAAACTCATTAAATATATTCTACACTGACTTTTCATATCCTGTCTCGTCCTCTGCTTTTTAACTTTCTATCCTCTCCAATTCTAAACAGCATGTAGGCCTACTGTGTCCGCCTGCCGGAACTTTTAATCAAGAATTGAAACCTCACCTCACCATAAACCTTGTATGGAATACTCATTTTTCTTATAAGTTCAAGCGTTCGATAATTAGCCGGATCCAACGAATTTTGTGTTTGGGGAGCTGAAGATATAATAAAATTAAAGTTTACATTATCTAGCAAAATAATAAATTTTAAACATTTTGAACAGAATTTAGCCTATGGCCTACTCGTATGCAGGTCTTTTTGCTCCTACGATTATATATGTTTTTATTATACTACCTATGGAACTTGCTCATCAATTTTTGAAAGCTGTAAATTGACAACGGCCACCCACGAATAAGCCTCTGGACATAACGCGATCTGTCTTTCTAATCTTTAATCATCCCATGAATTAAACGGTTCCCTCAAAATGAGTTCTTGGGTGCTGATGATAAACAAAATTTACAGTTTCCGATGACGTTGACTCGCATGAAACTAAAATCTAAATAAAATCATGAAATTGACTGTTTTGAGAGTCACCTAATACTCTTAAGCAGGTTGTTTTAGTACTAAGAATAAAGAATGTTTTGGTTTACCTATGGAGCCTGTCTATCTGTTTGGTGTAGACTGTAAACTGACAAAGGCCGGACGCGAGTATGCAGGACCTCTTAATGTAACGCGATCTGGTCGGACATGTCAGCGTTGGAATTCCGACGAACCTCACATCACCAACTTCAAAAATTCGACGCTCTTCCCTGAAGGCAACGCTGAGGCTGCAGGCAACAAATGCCGAAATCCAAATAGAAAGAAAAAAGATGGAGTTTGGTGTTACACCACTGACCCAAGCAGGAGATGGGAACTCTGCGATGTGGACTTTTGCAGTAAGAAAACTAAATCAATTAATCAATAAATAAGAAAATAACAATTAATCGATCAAATAAGTTATCAGTAAATCCACCATCCAACTTAAATTCAGTCAATCAAGAACAGCAACATTCTGTCAGTTAGTCAGTCAGTCAGCCAATCGTCCGAGAATTATGCGGTTATCACAACTTCGGTTTTTTGGTGCTGAAGGTATACAAAATTTACAGTTTTCGATTGCTAAGTAAAGTAATAACTGTAATATTTTAAAATTCAATTTATACTCATAGGCAAGTAATTTTTGTACTGCGAATAAAAGTTTTTTTTGGCATACGTATTGTATTTAAGCATTTGTAAAGCTTCTCTAGTAGGGTGAACCGCTCAGAAGCGCTCTTAGTGCGCGTGGCCCGCGAGAAGAAACAGGTTTGGAGAAAAGCGAAAGAAGAGAGATTACTAGATATAACTGTAAAGCGAACAGAAGGTGAAAGCATTCCAAAGAGAGGGACCAATTGAAGCAAAAGATCGAGACTGAGCGATAACCGTTCTAATACGGCGAACCAGGATGTCAAGTCTATCAGAGGAACGAGTAAAACTTGTCCATCTAGCAAGATGTAGGCTGCAAATGACAAAGAGCAAGGTACTTTGACTGGGAGTATCGTCAAAGTTGTAGGTTAGTGAAGGGACTTTATTATTGGTATAATGAAGGATACACATACTTACTTACTTTTGAAGCGGATGCAGTCCTTGATTATCTGCCAGAGAAGTTATTTAAGAACGGGTGTGATATAGTTATGCTTGGGTGACACCTGAGGCGAGTAAATTTTGGATGAGTTGCAGACGCTTAATTTGTTTGGATTCGAGGTTGAGGAATAGAGAATTGCAGTAGAAAGCTCGGAGTGGACAATGAAGGTAGCAATAGTGGATCGAATTGTAAAGTCAAGCATGGATCGAATTGCGGCGGAGGTCACGAATAAGCATGAAGCAGATGAGCGAGAGGTTAAAGATGTGATCAGAGAAGGATAGACGTGGATCAAAGGTGATGCCAAGATTGCGCACAGGTGAGTCGGAGGTGAAAGAGAGAGACAAAGAGTTGGTTGGCAGGTTTATGGAAGGGAAAGGGATTTTCTTTATATGATTTAGTAAACTATAATAGGCCTAAATTCTGGTTTGGAAGGGTTGAGGCAGGGGCTATTAAAGGACATCCATTTAGAGATTAGGTTGACTACATCAAGTAGGTGAGGAGCATGAAAGAGTAGTAGCGCCTAGGATGGAGCCTTGAGGAATGCCACAGGAGAATGAGAGGGGTTGTGACTAGTTACCAGCGGTTTTGACAGAGAAGGAGCGAAAAGACCAGAAAGACTGGAACCAGAGTTGAGCAGTGTCAGAGACGCCAAAGCAGGAGGACAGCCGAAGAAGAAGTAGGTCATGATTGATGGTATCAAAAGCGGCAGAGATGTCGAGGATACAGAGACATCAATCACTTTTCTTGTTGATGACTTACAGCAGATGGCAGTTTATTACACAGAGTGACGAGCGGAGTTTCTGTGAAGTGGCGTTTCGTCAATAATAATAATAATAATAATAATAATAATAATAATAATAATAATAATAATAATAATCGATTGCAACAATGACGTAACACAACAAGTCTGTCGATAGATTTATCTCTCTTGAGTTTTGTAGTTTTTAAAAGTATCTATAGCTCGTCAGAACACGTTTTTATACCACTGTGCATCTATCGATACCAGGACCTGGAGTATCTAAATATTTTCTGTCGTCAGACTCTGGATTTTGCAGGATTTTAGTTTAAATGTGTAAACTGTTCAGCTGGAAATCAGAATTCGACTTCATGATTTACAACGGTAAAACAGTTATATGATCATACGACGTCATAATGCGTGTTACCTAGCAACGCATTAAAGACGTTGATTTATTTACATTTTAAACAACATATTGATATCCAGTTTCATTCCTCCCACTCCAGATATTTTCATTTCCATTCCTGTTCAAGTATCCATGCATAACAATAATACATTTCGACTAAACTGGAAGGCGGAGGGTATCTTCGTCCATTGCCACCACAAGTAATGAGTCAAAGGTTACCAAAAGACGTCGGCGTATGCCCAGTTTGTTTAAGCGAGTTTAAACTACATCGTTTAAAAGGCACACTACACTCCCATGGACCCCGTCGGAACCTATGTCCAGGTTCAGACCAGTTGCCTATTGACATTGTGCAAACAGGGAGTCGCTCTTCACACACAAAGCATTCTGACGATAGCCAGTACAGTGCATCACAGACAACACATTCTGATGCCCGGTACAATGCAGATGACGATGAAAATCTATTCTGCAATGAGCCGTTACTAGACATTTTTACCCATCCAAAGGTTAGAAGTCGACTGCTGAAACACATCCCACTGGCAGCAAGAGGAGCGTGTAGGGACTTACTTACCAAGATCATCCAGGCCGTTATTCGAGAACCAAACAGCCCCTCAAAATGGCTAGATCTACTCCAATTTTCACCGATAATTCTGGCTAAGCCTAAGAGGGGAGGTCGAAACCGGAACTTGAGCAAGATCATTCTAACTCGCATCGAATCCTGGCGTAGTGGAATGATCTTCTGTGATGATGTTAAAGAAATCACGCCATCTGTCTCACGAACTAGGAGGAATGACAAGGGCTACGATCGAAGTAAATATCTTGCGCAGGCGGTGTCTAGCAGACTCGAAGATGGCGACATCAAAGGAGCCCTTCGCTTGCTGTGCTCTGATGATGTTCCTGTAGAAGATTCACCTAGAGTGATTGAAGAATTGCAGAAGAAGCACCCAAAGGCTTACGAAGACAGAAGAACACTGCCATGCCCTCAAGAGGACAGGTTCGACGCCATACAGGTTTCTGGAAAGATGGTCTGTAACGCTATTGCTTCCTTTCCTGCAGCATCTAGCGGAGGACCAGATGGCTTCACACCACAACATCTGAAGAACCTTCTGTCCAATACAACAGACACGGGTTTCGTAGAGACTATCACTGACTTTATCAATCTTTTATTGAGAGGCGGGCTACCGAAACAAGTTGCAGATATCCTATATGGCGGAAGACTAATAACACTTGGAAAAAAGGATGGCGGAATAAGACCAATCACGATTGGATACACGTGGCGGCGGCTTGCTGCTAAGTGTGTCTGCCATGTTGTGACTCCATACTTATCTCAAAATCTGTCACCACTTCAAGTCGGCGTGGGAGTTTCAGGAGGAGCCGAGGCTGCTGTTCACGCAACCAGACGTTACTTACAGTCTATGCCTGAAAACCATATTATAGTGAAACTGGACTTTTCGAATGCCTTCAATGCTCTGAGAAGGGACTCAATGTTAGAGGCGGTGGCAGCAAAAGTTCCAGAAATATACAGATACGTATATGACAACTATGCCTACGCCCCCCAACTACAAACCAGACAGCATACAATTCTTTCCGAGGAAGGCACCCAGCAAGGCGACCCTTTAGGACCACTGGAGTTTTGTCTGGCAATACATCCGCTTCTAGAGAGTTTGACATCTCCATTCACTATAGGCTATATGGACGATCTTACTCTTGCTGGACCGATCGATCAAGTTGAACATGACATCCGCTTGATAGAGAAAGAGGCGCCCATGTACGGTCTAAAGCTGAATCGAACAAAATGCGAAACATCTGCTAGAAGCTACGACGAAGCTAAGAATATTCAGACCTTCGCCGAGTTTGAAAATATCGCCGTTGAAGATTTGTCATTGTTGGGAGCACCGCTGCTGCCAGGCAAGGCTGTCGATAAAACCATCCAGAAAAAGATAAAAGATTTGGAGAAAGTCGTAACAAGGCTTGAGATGCTACACCCACACGACTCATTCACCCTGCTGAGGAGCAGCTTAAGCATTCCTAAGCTGCTGTACACATTAAGAACTTCAGCCTGCTTCTTAAACGAAGAACTTCTATGTGGTTTCGACGAAGTCTTGAGAACAGGCCTGTGTAGCCTTCTCAATATCAACATGAGCGACGATCAATGGATCCAGGCATCTCTACCTGTTAGAAACGGTGGTCTGGGGATTCGTAGTGCCGTTATGCTGGCAACTTCCGCCTTTTTGGCATCAGCCGCTGGCACGCGAAACCTTCAAGACCGACTGCTACACGCTTTTCCTCTAACAATCACAGACCCGTTGGTAGAGGAGGCCTTAAGTTCTTGGTCATCGAAATCGAACGCACCTCCTCCCATCGAGCAGAAGGTTCATATACAAAGAGAATGGGACAGCAAACTCATCTCAAATGCACTTCAAGGCCTATCGGAAAGAGCAAATGATTCTGCTGCTAAAGCCAGATTGTTAGCCATTCAATCACCACACTCCGGAGACTGGCTCCATGCACTTCCAATTACAACAGCAGGATTACGGATGTCAGGAGAGGTCTTAAGAATAGCATCAGGCATCCGGCTGGGCACTGCACTGTGTGAAAAACACACCTGCAAATGTGGTGTCATAGTGGAATCCAACGGCCATCATGGATTCTCCTGCGTCAAAGGAGCAGGAAGACAACATCGACATGGCATGCTCAATGACGTTATTTGGCGGGCTTTCACCAGAGCCAAAATCCCTGCTATCAAAGAGCCCAATGGCCTCTCCAGATCTGACGGCAAAAGGCCTGACGGAGTCACCATCATACCTTGGCATAGTGGTCGTTGCATGGCGTGGGATGTGACGGTACCAGACACTTTCGCTGCATCCTACGAACATCTAACATCGCAAATCGCAGGTGCGGCAGCGGAAAAGGCAGCTCGCAACAAGGAAACCAAGTATGCTGCTATCACACAATCACATCATTTCGTTCCTGTAGCAGTCGAAACTGCAGGAAGCTGGCACACAGAATCACTGCAGTTTGTTCGAGAACTTGGAGGCAAGATCTCAGCAGCGACAGGCGACCAGCGTGAAACCAGTCATCTACTACAACGCCTATCAGTGGCCCTACAAATTGGAAACTCTCTATCTGTTTTAGGCACCACAGATTGCAACAACACTGTAGCCAAGGAGAATGACAGCTTATAACAATATTGAAAATAGTTACTTTTAATCAGTCTGTACATAAGTTTGTGTTGGCTTTATGAAGAAATAAATTTGGCATAATAATAATAATAATAATAATAATAATAATAATAATAATAATAATAATAATAATAATAATAATAATAATACTACTAATAAGACGATTTCTATAGCGCTGTAACACAGCCGAGGCCGAAGGAAAGGGCGCTGTACATGAGTTCAACAAATCAATCACAGTCATATGATTGTTTAAACAGATAGGTTTTCAGCTTTGATTTGAATGTCTCCAGAGTGGGCTCATTTTTATATGGTCTGGAAGAGTCTAGGACAATACCCCCCCGGACAAAACCCCCGGACAAAACCCCCCGGACAAAACCCCCCTGGACAAAACCCCCCGGTATAAAACCCCCCCGGACAAAACCCCCCACTCACAACTTTTGACAATAAAATATTGACTAGATAGTCTAAAAAGATTTCAAGCAAGCGGTTACTTCATACTGCAAGTAATGATGCAATGACATGTGTATTGTTTGGACATTTTTTTCAAGCTAACATATTTCGACAAGCAAAATGGTGGAATTTATAGTCAAATGGCTCACTATTATAAATAATTAGTTACAAGTCTACCAAGTATTATCCTGTTCTTTTGGCAACGTTATTTTCTAATGGTTACTAATGGGTTAAATAGTAATGTTGTGTGCGATCCCACGCATGTAGTCAAGTAGACTACGATTGCCGAAGTCACGTACAATGTTAACAATCCGTTCATTGGATGCTTTGTACTTTTTCCTTTGGGGTGCTGGTGCGTGACCTCCGACCAGTTGAGCAATCTGAAGATTGTTGAGGTCTTGCTCCCGCCTCAGCACATCGAGGAACTTCCAGATGTTTGGGTGATGCGACGACACGGATGACTGTAGCTTCCGGTGCCAGCCTTCAACATTGTTGTTCGGGCTCTACCTACCCTCATTATTTACTTGATTAATTAGCACCTCTTCAATGTGCTGTTGATCAGAATCTCCAGGCTCTACCTACCCTTTAACACCTTTTCAGTTACTTGCTAGATTATTTAACACCTCTTCAATTTGGAGCTGGTGGGTTGGTTTTATACCGGGGGTTTTGTCTGGGGGTTTTTATACCGGGGGTTTTTGTCTGGGGGGTTTTGTACCGGGGGTTTTGTCCGGGGGTTTTGTCCGGGGGTTTGTCCGGGGTATTTGTCTCCAGAGATGGCGCATTCTTTACATGGTCTGGAAGACTGTTCCATGCAGTGGGTCCTGCGACAGAGAAGGAACATTCGCCAAACCTCGTAGAAGACCGCTGTAGCAGATTTGTTTATGAGGATCGTAGCCGACTTCTGTTCCGGTTGTCTGCGACCCGAATGCAGAAGTCTGAGATGTAGTCTGGCATACAATCATTCACTGATTTGTAGGCTATCAAGCACAGCTTGTAGGTGATCCGCTGGGGAACAAGCAGCCCGGCCGGATTGTCGCGCAGCAGGTCTGTGACATGATGGTGTCCGGCTGTATATGACACGTGCGGCAGAGTTAAGCACTGATTGTATCCGGTTTAGCTGACAAGTCGGCAAACCCGCCAGTAGGCTGTTGCAGTAGACAGTGTAGCTGTTGACCAATATGACGGCGGTTGAGGTTGGAATGAATCTGCGGATGGTTTTAATTCGACGCAGTTGGTAGAAACAACCTCGAACGAGTTGACTCACATGGGCCGTCATGGTCATACAGCTGTCAAAGTGGACTCCAAGGTTGCGGATGGTGTCAGCTGGGTGGACTTCAGCATCGCCAAGGGCGAAGGTACTGCCGTCAAGTAGATGTTGACGCCTTAGGGTTGTGCACCATATAAAATCAGACTTGGATGGATTGAGTTTGAGACGGTTGGATGTCATCCACTCTGATATGCGCTCGATACACAGCAGGACTCTCTATTTTAGCTCAGCTGTACGTGATGGTTCACAGAAGAAGTTAAGCTGTGTATCGTCTGCATAGCAGTGGTGGAGGAGGCCATGTACTTCTATAATTCTCTCCACATCGGCCGTATATAGAACAAAGAGGAGAGGGCCAATCACTGATCCTTGTGGAACACCGCAGGTGACCAGCCTAGGTGACGTCTCTTTCCCTGCCAAATGGATGGATTGTGCAGGATTCAAGCCATCTGAGTGCTCTGTCCTCGATTCCGAATGAGTGCGACAGTCGCTGAGACGAATTGCTGGGGTTTGAGAAGTGAGTTGCAAGAAAGGCAGTCGTTCAGCCGGGCAAAGACAATGCGCTTGGTTAGTTTAGATAAAAAGAAGGGAAAACTTGGGGATGAAACGATTGTTTGGGAGGTTTACTCGTCGAGATTACCTTTTTGAGGAGGGCAGTGACAAGAGAATGCTTAAAGAGTTGGCGAAGTGACCACTAGAGAGATAGAGAGAAAGACAGACAGAGACAAAGAGAGAGACAAAGAGAGAGAGAAGGAGAGATTATTTTGTGATCACAGGAACGAGGGCAGAGGCACGATCATTGAAAAGAGAGGTGGGAATGGGATGTAGTTCGCATTGTTTGAGACTGAAATTAGGAGCAGACAGAAAAATCAAAACGCTGGTGTTCGGAATGATGGATGGCACAAACAAGAGAGCACGACCTCATAAAGAGTGGGTGAACAACGTAACTGAATGGTGCGGAGCATCGCTACAAGAACTGACACACGCTGCGATGGAGAGGCGGCAGTGGAAGAATACAGTGAGAACGGCTACATACACCTACGGGCGTTGGTCCATGATGATGATGATGATGATGATGATGATGATGATGATGATGATGATGATGATGATGATGATGATGATGATGATGATGATACTGATACTGATAATGATGATGATGAATTTAGGAAGGAAGCATGAAACTTCTGATTCAGAGGCTGGAAGAAGAGTTTTGAGAAGACTGAGAGGCAGGAGGAGTAGAATAGATACGAGGCACCGGTTAGGTGCAATAGACAGACACAGAGGGGAGTGTGAATCGTCCAACAGTTATTTCGTATTTAGGCGAGACGCAATGGATAGTCAAAGTACAATAACATGCATATTGTTTCTGTCTTACACGTAGGATTTTCGACACAGACTATTAATTTGAATCAAGTAGCGTGACAACCGTTAAATTGTTTCTTAATTAGCTTGCCATATAGAGTATAAGATCTGTTACAGACTTCAGTGAAACCGTGGATGAGACATCATCGCCAGAATGGCGGTCAATTCTACTGTTCATTTTCGCTGGTCTTCTAATTCTGACCACTGGAATTAGCTTGTACTTGTACAGAAAACAATGCAATGGTAAGAACACCATTTCAGTTCCTTCTAAGCATTGAAGGATTAGTACTTAGTATGTCGTATATCATACATGAGAAATTTATCATTAGCATGCAACTATAAACTATAAACTTTGTAGCTAATTTTTGGTGAACCTCATTAGATTAAACAGATTGGGACCTATCCTTTCTTTGAAGTCACTGAAAAGAGGTAAAGTAGTGAAGGTCAGATATTGTGTGCAAGGCTCAATGCTGCATATATATATATATATATATATATATATATATATATATATATATATATATATAGTGCCACGCTGCTTTTGGTACCGTACTTGTTTGTATGTACGCATGATATGTGTGTGCTAATTACTAGCTTCTATTGCGTGGTGTTTAACGCACAAGCATCAAGCAATGGAAACTGTAGTCAGAATATCAATCCACTCGACAAAGAGGCACCATGTTATATGGTAGATAAGCAATATTTGAAAAAGGGCAACTCTTAAGTTGAGAACGAAATGACCTAAGTGATTGAGCAGAACGGACAGGTACATGTGGGAGGAACTATAGAAATCTAGGTTCAGCAACATAGACCAATCGTTCAACAAGAACACTTCTAGTTCTAAATTATAACCTGACAAAGATAATTATCAGAATGATGATAAGTCTGGGGAAAAGGGCTTACACCATGTGTTGCTATTGGCCAACGTTAAATGTTTTAGAAACTGAGAGCTCAAATATTTAAAGATTCTTTTCAAGGCAGACTTAAGAACAAGGTGTAAATGTTCATATTTTATGTGTTGTTTTTTGGCTCCCGCAAGAAAAATTCGGACGCTTTGGGGTTTCAGCATATTTGAATTAGTAACTAACATTAAATATACTGATTACATTTAAAGTGGTCAAGGCGACTAAAGACCGATGCTTTTGCCACAGATGTTCTTAAGGAAATGAGGACATAACGCCCAAGTCATCATAATGTCACGAATGTAGGCCTACAAGCATTACCATTTAGAAAGACTAGTTGCACAGACGATAAGTGTAGAATCACAGTAGAACCAAAAACGACGCATAAATTACGAGCAGCATAAGCCAAATCAAGAAGTGAGTCGCCATGTTTCCAAGATTTTAACTTCAAATTTCTAAAGTTACCGTGCTCAGTAGTACAAATTCAGCCTTCGATGGATTAAGAAGAAGTGTATTGGCTGCCATTCGAGACTGCATCTTCTTAAAGGCAGTGAACAACAGCTGTAAAGACGATCGATAAGTCAGATTGTCATATGAAATTTAGATCTGGGTATCACCAACATGAAAATGATATCATAGTAGATGACTGTCCATCAACGTTCCGAGTGGTGTGTAGGTATGCGTACACTGTGTATCTAGATCCTTAATATAGCGCTATTTAATTCCTCACAAAGGTGAAGAGTGTAGCAAAAGTGTGGAATGTAACAAAATAAGGCAGCTTCACGCATGGAAACTTGCGGAACTTCGCATGTATGAAAACATGGATTATTTTGGTGATAACAGGAACGAGGGCAGAGGCACAATCTTGAGAAGAAAGATGGGAATGTGATTATAGTTCACATTGCTTGTCGGAGACTGAATTAAATTTTTTGAAACTTGGACGAATAACTTTCATATCAATATTTTATTATTGTATACTGATTAAGACTGTGAAATATGATAACTATCAAACTAATTCAGCGCAGGACTGGAAACCCAAAGCCAAAACTGGAGACGATGCATGAGAAGAAAGTGGTTCACAGCATCAACAGTAGCAGAAAAGTCAAGAACAAGTGCTGTGATCTTTCGCGATCATGACTGTGGCGTACGGAGCCGAAATGCCGTCCCGGGCGACGGCCCCGAATGCTGCCTTGGCCACTTCATTTTGGATATGCTATTTTCTCTAAGATATTGCAATTTGCTTGACAATCTTCAATCGTATTACAATTTTATTTTTTATATAATTCATTTTTGGATATATCACTCTTCACTGTATTTTATATCCGTTTTAGCTATACATTTTCAAAATATAGGAATTCAAACACGAATATCTTACATTGTAGCCTACCTGCTACCTACAAACATTATGCTAACCTTATTATACTACTCTATGATTTATCCACACATTGCCTATTGAAACATGATTTGGGCATCAAACTACAATTCTCGACTCCACAGAATAAATGTTTTGCAAAAAGTCGTTAGATTAATAGCTGGCTCCCCCTATAATTTTCACACAAAGCAATTATCATGCAGCTCGGGATTCTAAAAATGGCACAAATAAAACAACTGCAGATTGATGAATTCATGCATCGATATACTAACAACACATTGCCTAGCTCCCATGCCAACCTCTATAGTCTAGCCTCGGACATTCACTCACATAATACAAGAATCTTAGCTTCATACAGAAGTGAGTTTGCAAGTACAAACACTCGTAAATTCTCGTTCAGATGTGTTGGCCAAGAGGAGTGGAACTGAATACCCCAAGACCTTCGCAGTATCTCAAATTTAAAGCTATTTAAACATCAGTTACGCCTATGGATAATTAATCAGAATAATTAGTTGGGTTCTAACCCCCATTCTGTTTTTCCTTAGTTAAGGTTTAATGCTTCAAATGTACTAACCCCCATTCTGTTTGGGTTTTTTCTTAGTCAAGGTTTAATGTTTTGTACTAGTACGTTAATACTTGTACATGTACTAGATACTTATTATATGAATGCACTGTACTAGGTAACCTCTGTTAACCATCTAACAACAGACTGTATATAGGTGGCCCAAACCAGCGGGACACTGGTCCCTTCTTAGTTCCCTTTAGTGACCAACGGATCTTTGATCTTTGTACAGCGAAATGTTACTTTGTCAATGTTTGGAGCAATAAATTGATGGTTATTGTTATGGTTAACTTACTGAAATTATATTATTAGAAAACAAAACATTTTGTTGAATGAGTTGCGACACTAGCTGACTCGCTGGGATGTGTAGAGAGCAGCAGAGCACACACATACAAACATATGTATCATATCATGCTATAATTTTGTTGCGCATCAGGTTTGAAGAGATATGTGGAGGAGGTGGTGGCTGAAGAACAGGCGGGTTTTAAGGCTGGATAGACCAACCATTTGTAATTAGGCAGTTGTCAGAGAAATATTTAGAGAAAATCAGAAATTCAACAACTTCATAGATTTCAAGCAGGCTTTCGACAGCGTGTGGCAGCAGAGACTGTGGCAGGTGTTGAGAAACTATGGAGTGCCAGAGGAATTAGTGGCACTGTTAGAAGATCTAGGCTATACAGCAAGTCAGTGAGTGCAGTGACAGTAGATGGAGAATTAACAGAGTGGTTCAAGATCATGGCGGGTGTAAGACAGAGATGTGGGCTGTCACCAGACCTTATCAACCTGCTCCTGGAGGCAGTGATGAGCCTCGTACCGAGATCTGTACAGCAGAGGCTGGAGTCACAATTAATGGACGGTTACTCAACAATCTGCGCTTTGCAGACGATATTGATCTGGTTGCAGAGTCACCGGAGCAACGGCAGGAGCTGACGAACAGGGTAGATAACAGTAGTAAAAGATTGGGGCTTAAAATCAATGCGCAAAAAACCAAAACAATGACTATTGGGAAACGGCATGAAAATCTGGAGGTTAGTCTCGAGAATAGAGCACTGGAGCAGGTGATAGAGTTTGTGTACTTGGGAGGTCTGATAACAGAAGACGGCCGATGCACAAAAGACGTCAAAAGTATAATTGGTCTGGCGTCGGCGATGTTCGGCAAACTGAATAAGATGTGGAAATCAGACGACATATCGATAGGAACCAAGATGAAAGTTTATAGAACTTTCGTCATCCCAGTGCTGCTGTACGGATCCGAATGCTGGTGCTTGCACAAGAAGGATAAGAGGAGATTGCTGGTAGCGGAAATGAACTGGCTACGAAGAATACTGGGTAGAAGTAGGGATCCGAAATGAGGTGACCCTGGAGGAACTGAGGCAGAGGGAGACAATAGTAGGCAAAATCAGAAAAAGAATACTCATATGGTTCGGGCATGTGACAAGAATGGACGACAAAAGGCTTCTAGCCGCAGCTCTGTACGGCGATGTGGAGGGAACATCAAGCCGAGGAAGACAAACAAAGACTTGGGTGGACAATGTAAAGGAGAATCTGAGGTCGCAGGACATGGATACGAGGGATGCCGTCGACAAAACCAGGGATAAAGCGATTTGGAGACGTCATGTTGAGGCCTCATCGTCGGCGCACTCCTGACGGAAGAGAGAATAGAAGAAGAACCGAATTTATAATTGTTATCTTTCATTATGCTATCAACGTTATCTTGCGAGCTGTTATGCCTGCAAAATTATTGATAACATCATCAAAATTACTTGTTTCAGCCGACTTTCAATGGACAGCATTGCCAAATTCACCAATCGCCTCTCTATCTCATTGTGCACCTAAAATAAGTTTTTTTTACCAGTTTCAGTTTTAAAAAAAGTTTCTTACAGCTCTCGTCTCTCTTGCTGGCAATATTGACATATTGTTAACAAATATGCGTAACCCCACTGGATTATGGATTATAGTACAATATGCTCATATTATGTAAACATTACAAAAACTGTTTCCTCTTCTGAAATTCTGTTTATTGTTTAACGTAGACTTAGAGTGAAGCCACCCCTACCGGAGGTTTAGGGTAACTATCAACGAAAGCCAAACCGACTTGACCAAAGTGACAGTTTCTTTCTTTCCTTCCTTCTTTTTCTTTCTTTCTTTCTCTCCTACTTTTTATTTTTCTTCAACCCTATTTTGCCGCGCCTGGACAAGCGCTGACCGGAACGACTCGCCCCTCCCCCTTCGGTGCGCCACTGCGTCATGAACAACAATAAGTGCAGATTAATGCAGACCACTTTCCAAATGACAAACGGCTCGACGAGATAGCCAGAATAACCTACAAAGCAAAAGATCCGTATCACACTTCAAGAATAACTTACGAGCGTTGATTTGGATTTAGAAGTATCGTAAATGCGCGACGAACTTCCTACAGATGAACTGCGACGTTAAATTTAACTCATAAAGCGAAGCCCTAGCAAATCTACGAAAGTGTATGGAAACCAATTCAGCTCGTCGTTAAAGTGTTAATTAAGCGCCATGGTAAACCGGTGATATACATTTGCTGCCGTTTAACTTGAATCATCGTAGTTTGTTTCCTTCTATATTGCTTTGCATTTCAGCCCCCTACAAAGGAGAGACCATAGATGTGCCACTGGATGACGTCGTAAGCAGACAAGGACCGATGGTTCGTGGAGCTAGTACGGGACTTAGCCCAACAGATCTGCACTCAGACGAAGCCAGAATTCCAGTGGGGAAAGATCAGCCAACTGAGCAAGCTGAAGAAGTGAATCCGTACATGGGCCTGGCTCCAGATCCCGTTCATGCACCAGTTTATGCGGCTTTGCATGTAGGGGACTATCTCGTACTCAAGAACTAAGAGGTCGCAGGAATTTTGTTCACGTATTGTCTAACGCTAATATTATTCTATTTAAGCCAACTTCACTAAAAGAGAAATTATAACAATAATTTGGAATATGTAGATCTACCAAATACCTTCTGTTCTCGGTCAATCTCAGCACTCCCTGTTTTCCTGTCTCCTGCATCATTTCCATGAAAACTGTTAAATAACGGAACTTTTCAAACAATGCCGCCTTTGTTCTGCTTCTGCACCTTTCCATGACCAGCATCGCCAACATTTTCTACTGTAGCACTTGCTGTCGTCTGGGGCAACCCTTCGGAATCTGGCCTGGCACCGAAACCAACCAAATAACCTGCAGGCTCTTGATTTGATATAGCGCCTGTGGATAAAAACTGGTCTCACCGACTCAGACTTTGTGTGGCGCCAAGAAATTTCGGATATTTACATTACATTACAGAAGACATGCGTCCAATAGTAATTCAATAGAGCGGTTTGCCGCGATTAAAAAAAATCGTTAAAAGGTTTTGCAAGATAATTAGTCTACTTCTCGATGCCATTGTTACGACATCGCTTTGTGTGCCTGAAAACTGTATTCTTTTTGACATGAAAGACCGTTACAAATTAAACACCTGGTGGTTAATTAGGCTACATGTTGGTACTAATATGCATTAACTTTCTGTAGATGTTATTCACGACATTTAAACGATTTTGCCTCTGTTTTTATCATAAATATATGATGTTTCAAATAATCTTCTAGACCTTTTGCTAATAGCTACTCGGAATTCATTGTACACGCCTAACATGCATGTAACTGCATATATATACGGTAGATCAGAGGTTCCAGTGATTAGTTCAAATGTGTTTAAACTTGGGTTATGTTGCATTGAACTGCTGTTAATGAACAACATTGTGAGCACTGTGCTACAGTACAATATTACGACGATTTAAAAGAGCTTATGATGAGTCACTACAGAGAAACTATGGACCCAATTTGGAAGCCCTTTTAAAAATCTATGAAGGTCTTTCAAGCGTACATTTTCTCTGACTAGTTCAATTTCAGTTATTTAAGTTTAATATTAGTAATTCATTTAGTAATTTAACCATTAATTATTAGTTTGCAACTGTTAAAGACGAAAGCGGAATAAAATGTTTTCCAAGTAGGATTTTAGGAATTTCTAGCTCAGATCACACTAATTATTCACATTTGAAATCGCTATACACATGACATTTCTTTTATGATCCATTTCATTGTGACGTATTAAACAAATTAAATTATGTTGACTGCGCATTTGTAGGCCTATAGCATAGCATGTCGCTTTTCAAGTTTTTGTCTTCGCTTATTCCTTTCTTTACACTCATAACAATCGTTTTCGCACTTAGTGACAGCTGAGCAAGTATACCAAATATACTGGTCTGTCCACAAAACACTTGTTCATTATTTATTCTAATGAAAATGATCTTAAGAAGTCGAGTGTTAAGTTGGGAGTAGGCAAATATACGCGAGCCTAATGTATGTCTTCGCTTATCGTAATCATTGATAAAGAAAGAGATTAGTTCACTTTAGGGTGAATGGGTTAAGTGTGTTTTGTATTAATTTTGCACCTGCAATCGTAAGACTCCGCTGATTATGACGTCTAGAGAGAATGCCAGCTGGCAGAATCTCAAACAATTCACTTTATGCAAAATTCGAAGGAAAGAACCAATGGCAGACCAAGACTACGTTGGATAGACAGCATAAATGAGGAAATAAATCACTTAGACTTACACTATGGGGAGGAATGGACTTGACAAACGATCGAGGACAATGGAGATCATTTATTCCTACCATCTCCGCAAAATGGCTGGCGTCAGCGACTGACGATGATGACGAATCTGTCTCTGTTATAGTATATTTCAAACATATGTAATCGTTGCAACGGTTGCATACAATGTAATGCATATGCTCTTACCAGATGCAAATAAAGACTACTTCCTCACTTACCTATTCAAACGAGGGTAGATCTGGCGTAGGATCTCACCCGATGAATTCATTGAAAATTGAGCAGGGTCTGGGCCATACGGTCGCTATAAGGAACGTGTCAACGAGTTTGCTTATCGTACGTCTCCATCTTGTCACCCATAAATTATTTCCCTTGTTTCTGCCTCATATTCCGTGGCTGCATTCCTTTCATTGGAAATGTTTCTGTTGGCAGTGGCGTAACAACCTAGCCGGGGGCCCTTGGGCACACTAAGCTTGGGGGCCCTTACCCATTAACGAGACTAAACAGTGCCGGCGCCAGGATTTCAGGTTTGGGGCTAAAGCTCCAAAACCCTTCCCTTTTGTCCCTTCCTTCCTGTGATTTGCAGTGATTTCCCACTTTTTTGGGTGGGCTGAGCCGCAGTTCGGAGGCTTAGCCCCCTGGCGCCACCCCTGAGACTAAAGATAGTAAGGAGTGCAAATAGAGAGGAGGACGGAGGAGGAACAGTCCATTAAGCTAGCCCTGAGGCAGCCATGGGTATATGAAGTGTTAGCGACTTCATTTTTCTTAGCCTCAGCATATGAGGGTGGGTGACCAGTCCCCTCCCTCGCCGTCTCAACTTCCCACGACAGTGTACGGTAAGTGTACGCATTAGAGCTGAGCTTGATAGAGGTGTACGTGGAGCAGAAATCTCGAACCAAATTTCTGCCATGGGGTATTTGATTCCAAACTCTCGACTAACCATTACGCCATCGAGCTTTTAAAACTGCAGTTAGGTAAAAAAAGAATGAGAGTGTTAAACGTCAATAATCCACAGTTCAAGTCACATTAATAGTTAAAGACAGAACAAGAATACAACCGAAATGTATTGGCCAGTTTGGCCTGTGGCTTATAGACTAGTTATTTACACTAACACTGTAAATAAGAAAATTACATATTCATTGAAGAATCAAGAGATACATGCACAGTACGATAGTCAATTATGTTTCTAGGTTACCCAGATGAGTGTATTAAGTGATGAATAGTTTGAGGGATATTTTAACTCAAGTTAAATTGTCTTGATTTAAGAAATAAAAATAAAACGAAATGTATTGGTCTGTCGCCTATATATATACATGCTAATGCCGCACTGCCTATACACAGTAATGTAATGTAGACTGGACAGTAGTCTGTAATTCCTTAGAGAATTACTGCATGAATTTGGCTATTCCAGCTTTAAGCTTACTGTTCACAAATGTGTCTATCAAGTCATCAATATTCAATTTTTCCACATTCGTTTGCGATCACAAGAAGAGCGAGGCCTGGTGTAGGCCATCAAGTAGGCCATCAAGCCTGACCTTTGAGATAGTGGATCCAAGCTACCCGGTACGTCGTTATGATTTTCAATTTGGAGAACGAGCGCTCCGCACTGGCGAGGGGTAACTGGGAGAGCAGCAAACAGCACACAGGCAGTAGCCAATTCCGGCATAGGCCTATAATAGGGATGACGTGATGTGAGAGCTCGATATGAGTTTGAGTATACGTCCAACACAGTTTTTGTTGTTTCAAGTTCCTGCTGAACTCACGTTAAAATGTTTGGGGTCTTTCGGACCTCAGGGGCCCTTCGGACCTCGGGGGCCCCTGGACTTTGTCCACCCTCGTTATATGGCTGTTACGCCACTGTCTGTTGGCCTCTCGCTTCATTTCAATGTGTGGGTCTGACTAGTTATAATAATTATTCCATTTAATTTAATTTCAGAGATTTATTTAGCGCCCCTTCAAGATTATCTACTCAGGAGCGTCCCTACCCATCCCCAGCCCCAGCTAAAAAAAATAATAATTACATAATAACTTATATGGCGCCGGTGTCTAATGAAAAAGGCGTGAACCGACGGCACATCAAACCCAAGCGGTCATCAGGTCAACTGATCCAGAAGATCAGTTCGTTGAGACAGAAAGACAGTCTACGACCAAAGAAAGCTATCAGATTACCTCGTTGAATAGTTATAAGACCAAGGAGCAAGAACCGGTTTTAAATACCTGTGGATGGACATTGTTCAATGTCTTATAAATCGAAAGCCCTGCATGAAAAAGATTCCTTGCCAGACAGGAAGCCGATGCAATAACTTAAATAGGCCTACTTGAGTTATACGCTCATCTCTTAACTTAATGTACCAGCTTCGACTGTAGCCAAAGAGCTCTGAACAAACTGAGCTTCTGCTTATTAGACTTTTAGTTATACCAATTAGATGCGACTTATAGCCATCCAGAAGACTAGAACAATGCATTCGCCAGGGCAATCCCAGCACAAGTAGGCATAGGCGTAACTTAGTAGGGTAACGGTGTGGTCTGGTCACTACCACTTTTAAATGTGGTAGTGACAGTCGCCACCACTCTTTGGCCCTGTGGTGAAATATATTTTGCGACATGAGAGCGTTATTTTTGCTTTGAAGTAAGTTCAAACAACGACAATTAACGGCGGTTTATTCTTGCATACTTGACTATCGCAGTGAAGTGTAGGCCTAACTAACTTTAACTATCGCAATGCCTTCACGTTAGCTTACTGACTCATTGTTATATTTTGCATAAATTGGAATTCATCCATCATGTAGTTTGCACCGGAGTGATGGGCACAACCAATCTGTGGGGGTAATGTTACGCCCCTGCACATCGGGAAATGTTTCCTAATTCTGCGCAGTCAGTCAGTCAGTCAATCAACCAGTTGTTGAAAAGAAGTTCTAGGAGTCTAGGACGTTAGTTGACAAATGAGATCAAATGTTACCAGCAGACATTTATTCCACATGGCCATCACGAGACGCACGCAGGCATAGTATCATCATACACAGAGTATGCAAAATATATGGGTGATATAAATAATTATAACACATAGTTGCACATTGACATGCTACATGTTCACATTTTATGCAAATCTATGTACATTTTCAAAGACTGCATACGTCTACATAAACTGATTGCCCCAATTTTTAATCTTTTGCTTTCTGAATTTATTTGGAAATTTACAGCAAATGGTGCGAAACTAAGTAGATTTCGTTTATTAAGATACTAAGTTGACATACCGCAACTTGTTTACATGGGATAATGAAAGTAATGAAATTAAAAACTATAAGTTTATGCCTATAGTCAGATTGAGAGTTAAATCTGAACATCCCGAATGGTCCGATATAGAACCATAGAGATGAAATTGTGGTCATCTTTTTTGGGCAGTTCATATTCATGAGGTCTAGGGCGCAGAGCATAAGGCCTACATACGGTCGGAGGAAAGAGGCCTCTGAGCACATGTTGTGAGTTCCGGTTGACCGTTAGCAGGAGTTTGACGTCTGCTTCTTCCATCGTTGTTTTGGAAACCGGTTGAAATCAGCCCATGGTAACTTGACAGTCGCGTATTTATATTATTATCTTTGGCCTGCTGAGATCGTTTGCTGTTGATGAATATATGTATATAATATATATAATACATAATACATATACATAATATACATATATTATACATACATACATGCGAAGTTGTTCTGATCGCAAATGGCACAAAGTAGGTTAAACGTGAACTTTGACATAAAGAGACCTACAGTACCGCTCTCGAGAATAATCCCTTTCCCCCATTAATGATGCCAGATTTCTGCAATATTGTGTCACTTTTCCCGCGAAAATTGAGCAACACTGACGTTTGAATTAGCCGAGAACTAAGCAACAATATCTCATTAATGGGGCGGGGCTTCCGTCGGGTTCCTCGGTACTACCGACATGTAGGCGGAGCTTAGGACGCCGCATGGGACTATTATACAGTAGTCGTTAGCAATATTTACATGTACAGTACATGTACGTTTATCGATTAACGTTCCTATGAACAATGTTATTTATTCACCGTATCGTGGA
>JACEVL010000148.1:1905000-1957128 GCA_020284085.1 Aporrectodea caliginosa | reverse complement strand
TACTCTATCGGATTGGCCTGTACTCTATCGGTTTGGCCTGTACTCTATCGGATTGGCCTGTATTCTATCAGTTTTGCCTGTACTCTATCGGTTTGGCGTGTACTCTATCGGTTTTGCCTGTACTCTATCGGTTTTGCCTGTACTCTATCGGTTTGGCGTATACTCTATCGGTTTTGCCTGTACTCTATCGGTTTGGGCCTGTATTCTATCGGTTTTGGCCTGTACTCTATCGGTTTTGCCTGTACTCTATCGGTTTGGCCTGTGCTCTATCGGTTTTGCCCTGTATTCTATCGGGTTGGCCCTGTACTCTATCGGTTTGGCGTGTACTCTGTCGGTTTTGCCTGTACTCTATCGGTTTGGCCTGTACTCTATCGGTTTGGCCTGTACTCTATCGGTTTGGCCCTGTACTCTATCGGGTTCCCTGTACTCTATCGGTTTGGCCCTGTACTCTATCGCTTTGGCCTGTACACTATCGGTTTTCCTTGTAGTCTATCGGTTTTGCTGTATTCCGGGGTCCCTAAGTCAAGAGACGAGTTAAGACATCCGGGGACCCTAACTCCAAAGCCAAGCAATAGTACGTGTCTCTCAATGCAAAGTTCGAACCGCACGTAAACGATTTATTTCTAATGAATATTGGCTAAATAATAATCATGCATTTACCATTGTCATTTTGTCAATTAGGACTTCTGGTGCAATTTGATTTAATTTTTCCTGATAATATATGGGGCCCTCAAAACGTTGTGGGGCCTTAAGCCATGGCTTAGTTAGCTCTAACGCGTTAATCCGGCCCTGCTAAAGCAGCTTAGCCTATGCACTGCCTTCTACACAGTCACAGTCTAGAAAGCATGCAGTGGTCTGTGCATGCAGTCGTAGGTGAGTCTTCTTATCCAAGGAATCGTTCGTTTGCCTGAAGAGCCAGCACGAGCAAGAGCAACAGCAGAAGCAGGAATCCGATCGGGCTGCGGAAAGTTGAAAGGCTTCGATGGTAATGAGACAATTTCCGTTGAATCCTTAGTCGTAGAAGGCAGAGAGAGAGAAACCACTACGCATTAACAGACCACGAACGGTTCGCCAGGAGCAAAACGTAGGCCTAACCGTGCACTCCGTACGTCAGTCCGCCTGCCTGCACACTCATCAGTCCGTCCGCCGGTCCACCCGTCTTTCCTTCATCAGCCTGCCTTCCCGTCAGTTCGTCCGCTTGCCCACCCGTCCGTCCGTCTATCCCTCTACCCACCCGTCAGCCCTTCCGCCTGCCTACCCGTCCGTCTGCCCGTCTGCATGTTCGCCGTTCGCCATTCGTCCGTTTGGCAGCCCAATGTCGAGCTATTCTTGCGCTTGTGAAAGGTTTAAAAATTACTGAAATTTGGACAAATAGAGGTAGACGAAGGAGGATTAATAGAGGATCAGTAGAGAATAATATGGATGAGGGAAAAATAAGGAAGACTGAAGGAATGATAAAGAGAGGTCGGTCGGTATAGGGCTCTGCTTTAATACTCAACGGCTTTCAGCGAGTCTATGCAGATGGCTCGGATTCTGTCGGTCAATCTTTTAATCCTTTCTTTCAGTCGGAAATGACTGCCGCATCATATCCTGCTTCCATTCATCCGTCCGTACGTACGTCCATCGATCGAATTAGTCATCCATCGATTAATCCATCCATCTGTTCATCCGTCCATTCATTCATTCATTCATTCATTCATTCATCCATCCATCCATCCATCCATCCATTCATTCATTCATTCATCCATCCATCCATTCATTCTTTCGTTCATCTTTTCATCCATTCATTCATTCGTTCGTTCATCCATCCATCCATCCATCCATCCATCCATCCATCCATCCATCCATCCATCCATCCATCCATCCATCCATCCATCCATCCATCCATCCATCCATCCATCCATCCATCCATCCATCCATCCATCCATCCATCCATCCATCCATCCATCCATCCATACATCCATCCATCCATCCATCCATCCATCCATCCATCCATCCATCCATCCATCCATCCATCCATCCATCCATCCATCCATCCATCCGTCCATACGTCCATACGTCCATACGTCCGCCCACCCACCCACCCACCCACCCACCCACCCACCCACCCACCCACCCACCCACCCACCCACCCACCCACCTCATCTATCCATCCATCTATTCATAAATCTATCCATCCATCCATGAAATCACCCAACCATTCATCTATCCATCCACTCGCCTCTCCATTGTTCATTCATCCATCCATCCATTCACCCCCCACCTATCCACCCACCCACCCATCCATTCATCCATCCACCCATCCATCCATCCCCACACAACCATTCATCCATCGATCCACCCAAAACCCATCCATCCATCTATGATCTATCCATTCATCCATCCATTCATATCGGCCAGTGCAATCGTCGTTGATACTCGTTTTACCATTAATTCTCGCATGATGACACTGTCATAGCATTTACAATAATATTCCAATCACAGCCACGCGAAGGATTGAAACATTGAACGATCGACGCTTGACAGACAGCCATTACCACGTGACGCCAACCACCTGACAGCCACCTCACTCAATCCGTCCATCTCACGAGTCTCGGCTCATTCACCGGATGCACTTATCCCCGCCTCTTCTCCTTCACTCCGCTGCACTTCACTCCACTTCTCAGCGAGATTCAATGCGCGATAGCTCAGCCCATCATCAGCAGTGAATAATTCTGGTAACAGCATGAAGGAAGTTTTAAAAGTGTTTATCCCAGCGATGGCGGTTCTTCTGACGAGCCTCGTTTTCGTCGGAGGCATGCCCGATCACTTCCGGTTAGAAAAGGGAGTCCCTGCTCGCCACCAACTTCCGTTGTCGAGGATTGTGGGAGAGGAAAGGTTACGCGGGAAATTAGTTCCGGGTCAACGCGATAAAAGCAAATTGAAGACGACTCACAGTCAACTCAAGAAACAGATGTTCGCCAGAAAAAGTATATTCGATCAGGTTAACATCAAGTTTATTTTGGACTAGGTTAAATTTGAAGTTAATTAGATTACATTAAGTATTTGAGTTTATTTGGTAACAACAGTTTTTTTAATCAGAGATGGGTAACTAATCGATTAGATTCTAATCGAATTGACAAAAAGCTAATTCGAACTCTAATCGATTGGTTATAAAATTTAAAATTTTGGTAAATCTAATTCTAATCAATTAACAATTTAACTAATCGATTAACTCTTTGTCCAAATTTGGCTAATTCTAATCGATTAGTTATACGATTATTCTAATTCTAATCGATTAGCAATTTTCAGTAGATAATTATAACTCTGTCGATTTGCAATTTAGTTAATCGTGCCCATATCTGTTTTGACGTTATTAATTAATTTACATTGAATTAATTGAGCTTCATTGATTGCCACCACTGTTGTCATCATATTAGCTTTTCACATCACCACCACGCTTTCTCCCCGTCTGAGCCCCGAATATTTAGCTGATACTGTAGTGTAGATGATCCAATAAGGTGGCTCTATATTAAGGCCAGAGTTGATATAGCGCCGGTAGATATGCAGGTCTTATAGTGTGGAACGCGGAGAAATTTCGAGGGTTTATAAAACTTTATATTACATTCGTTTGGGAGAGGTTCTTTGAGTTAGCACCAAACAAGGCAACTTGGGATCATATTATCTTCGAAACCGAAATGAACAATAGGGCAGAAATTCTTCAGTGCAAGAGTTATAGACTTGTGGAAGGGGTTTGGATGATAGTACTTTACTTACTGTACAGTACTGTACTGTACTGTACTGTACTTACACTTATCATAGCTTTTTAAGAGGAAGCTAAGAAGGATGGGCTATTAAGCCCAAGTTAATTTGCAGTGGTTTTAACTTTTAACGCAGACTACATCTCTTCTGAACCACTTAAAACCCTTGTTATGTTGTTATGTTATGATAGTTTAGTATTCTAAGTTCTTACCGATACACGACCCACTGCACAACAGTGCACAAGGTAAGGGTAGACTGCACGATATTGAGTAGGCTATTCGAACCCTGGATGGTCAGGCTAAATTGGGGTAGCCTACGTTAAGCCCCGGATCCCGTAAGAGAACTGTTGTTCGATGTCTGCATTTGTGCTCCAAAACAGTTGCTGCTTTTAGGATTGCGGTCCAGCAGGGCTACCACATTTAGCACGAACCGAACTCTCTGTCTCTCTCTCTTTAACCGTCCTCGATACGAGGGTTGGTCGCATTGTAGACGATTCTTCTCCATCACTTCTCGAACACTGGACCTTAAAATGAATGGCTTTGCACCCACTCAAACGGGCAGCGGAGGTTAAGGATCTCACCTGATTGATTCATTGATAAATGAGCAGAGTCGAGCCCATTGGTTTACACCGCCACTACCCTACCTGTAGTAGTGCCACTCCCAAGCCTGGAAAAAGGAGGAGGGCGACGCTAATCATCTTTGTTATGACACAGTGTCGTTTAACAGCAACTAACCAACCCATGCTGGCGCCATATAAAAGCTTGTAAGGGAGCCTACATTAACAGTTAGTAAATACAAGATTGTCTTACCATGTATAGCCTTGCCCTGCCTAACTCATCTGCCTTCCACAATTCTGCGTTGGTTTATCTTGAGCTTTCAAACGTCTGTTCAGGAGACTGAAAGTGTTCACGTTCAAGAAACAGTCGAATTGTATTTACTGTGTAACTCTTAGTAACCGTAATCGTAATCGTAAACTCTAAAATTCTAAAGCGCTACTCTAAAGCCAAGCGCAGGGCATCAACTTATTCACGAGCGCTGCCCATATCTGCGCTGACAAGCGATTGTAAGCAACTTAGATGTCGCTTGCCATTAACGCTGCTCTATAAATTGTCAGCATAACAGTAACAATTACCATATTTCTTTCCTCGCCTTACCTCACGTACCTTACCTCCATATTGATTGGTTTTATCTTTTCTTACCTTAATAATTAACTTACCTAATCTCAACAAACCTGACGCCACTTTACCTTATCTGATCTTAACTTCAAAACGTTACTATATTATTTCCCGAGGTCTGAAAAAATACCAGACCAATGGTGGACCTAATACATCGTCCTCGCAAGAAAGCTCCAGACTTACTCTGGGGCCGCTTGAATATTCACAAGAACTTAGAGCTGTAATACGCCAACAATAATCTTTGTCGGCGGCAACGGCCTATTGCATTGTATTGTATTTGATCATTTATAAAGCGCTTCTCATAGCATAAGCCTTTCAGATGTGCTCCCAGTGCGAGGTACTGCGAGGAAAAAGGAAGGTTTTAAGGTGAGAGAAAGAGGTAGAGATGCTACTAGAGAGAATTGTAGAGCGTAGAGAAGGAGGAAGTTGTTGTCATAAGTTGCCGTGAAACTGTGGATCCAATCCAATCTATTCACAACGCAAGCACTTATATAGTGCTAGAGTTTTACACTCGCATATGCCTACTAGGATGTTTCATAGGTTAAACTTCTATAGCGCCAGAGTGTTACGCTTTCGTCTGCCTACTCGGATGTTTCCTGGGTTGCATTCCTTGCCGACGCCGTTTGGCCAACGGGTTGAGCGCTCGCAAGCAACGCGAAGTGTGCATGGATTCGAATCTTCTGAGAAACGGTCACTGGGCAGTAGGGACTTTGAGCAACTGTTTACTCGCCATCAAATTGTAATTGTAATAACATTTTTATCATCTAATTTTCTTATTTTAATCATCTAATTTTATCTGTAATTTGGTGTCCCTACTTAACGGGATTCTCTAAACCCTTTAGGGCCTCCTTTTTGTAGCCGGATTGCAATGACATGTAAACCCGATGATTCTGTTTGATTGGTTGCAAAATAAACATTTTGATTGTTTGTTTGATTGATTGATTGATTGATTGATTGATTGATTGATTGATATAGTGCCACTCAGAGATTCAGAGGCGCTCCCGACCCAGGTCAGTGCTGTCACTAACAAATAAGATGGTCTTCAGGCGTTTCCGAAACAAAGGGAGAGAAAGGCTGAGGAGTTCAATGCGCGATTCATGCGGAAGATGGTTCCAACTGGAGGGGCCGACATAAGCAAAGCTTCTGGATTGAGCAGTTGCACCACGCATGCGGGGGACGCGACAGGGCTTATTCTAACGTGCAGCCAGACACAAAGTGTGCAGTGGGGAAAGAAATTTGTGCAGTTAAAAATCAGATTTTGTGCAGTTATTTTTTGTAGAGACGTAATTGTATAAACCAACAGTCCCCAGACCCAGTGACAATTTGTGTGAAAGAAATGAGGCACGAATAGTTACTTAAATTAAATGAGAGGCTTCCGACAATTTTCTTCTGGAAAAAAAGAAAAAGACGGGAAATCAAAAAGTCATGAAAAATTTAGGTGGAACTAAGAAACAAATTTTGCTGGAAACTCTTGTTACTACCCCCCTCAAAAATTCTTGGGAAACTATCGTTACTACCCCCCCCCCGAGAGAAAATTGGCCGGTTGTCAACTTTTCAAATATGTGGGATTACCCCCCCCCCCGACAGCAAGCAAGGGGAGTAGATTAAACACTGCGCACACGAACCCCTAGTTACGCCACTGCCCAGACCTCCCAATTCGGCCCTCATGTGCAGTTAATAAAATTCCTTAGAATAAGCCCTGGGACGCGATATAAAAACTGGAGCTTGAATGATGATGTTTGGTGTCGATGAACTGACGATAGTGCTAATCATGGTTGGGGTTTATGCAATCTATAGATTTAACATAAGCTTATACGTTGCTAGGCAATTATTTAGCGCCGTTCAGAGTACCGTTTCATCATCTTCGTGTTTGGTTATCTGCCTTTTAGGCAGGTTCGTACTTTCATTGTCGCCATTCTACTCGTTGTCCAGCCCTCGCCTTTAGCTTGCTGTAACCTCCTTCATCATCCAGTCCATTAACATCATTCTTGGTCTTCCTCTTGGCTTCCCCTCCATTGTTCCCTCGATTTTAATCTTAGACGAGAATCTCCCCTCATTATTTGACCCAACTACGTTCATATGATTGTCGTCTTCTGATTGTTTACAAGTATTAGGGTTCTTTACTCGTCTACCATTTGTAGTATCTCTTCAGTTGTCTTTCGTTCTATCCAGCTGACTCTCTCCATCCTTCGCCATCAAATAATGTTTGCCTTTTCATGGAACCATTTAAATGTGATAATGAAGAGATATACATTTACCTTTATTCTACCGAAGTATCGCATGAGCATGTGCGTTATATAAAATAATATTTTGACGAATAGACCTAGATATATATTTAATATGTCCTATATATAATATGACATATATATGACCTATATATACGTACATATATATAATATATATAATATGACCAATATATCTGACCTGTCAGATTTCGAGTTATATAAAAATAGGCACTTTGAAAAAAAGACGTCCATAATAGGAAAAGCTGTAACAAGCGAGCGTTAAGCCTAATCACATTCAAAATCCACTTTCTTGAAGATGTCGCGACATTTAAGCTTATAAGCTCTGTGTTAAAGGTCTTCACAGCGACCTCTATAGAAGACGCTTAATGCTGTTTAGTTCATTATGAAGAACCAGTTTGTAAGTCAACAAAGCCTGCTCAAAATTGAAAGTCTTCCCTGGGAATTTTTGTATATAACGTCGTGTAGAACGGATAAATATTATAAGGATTCAAAAATAAGGCTTTATATCATATTCTTCATTACTTCTGGTTTTTGGTGATCTAGCATTAGCTAGAAATCCTGTTCATAAATATGCATTATGCTGTTTGTACTGTGCGTTACTTTCTGTAATCTAGATCCACTTTTCTTTCACTTTCTCAGCCTCGGCATATGATGACGTGTGGCTGTCCTCTCCCTGCCGTCTGATCATCGCACTGACAGTGTGCGGCCAGTGTCCTCATTTTAAAGTTGAGTTGGCTATGGGACGCAGGTGCCGCATAAATCTCCAGATAAATCCTTGGAGATTTGAACCCCAACCTCTCGGCTGACAGCCCAGCGCGCTAATCACTAGTCCATCCCCATAATAGGCCAGGAGGATTAGTCAAAAGGTGGAAATAGCTCACAACAAGCTGAATTTTTCAGGATAGCTCTAGGAATATGAGTAGAATAGCATACTAAAAGTCCTCAAAAATCCTCCTGGAGCTCCTTGAGAAATCCAAGATGGCGTCCAAAATGGCCGTCATTTTCCATCAGCATTAGTTACTTTGTGTGAGCTATTTCCACCAAGTAACTAATGCTGATGGAAAATGACGGCCATTTTGGACGCCATCTTGGATTTCTCAAGGAGCTCCAGGGGGATTTTTGAGGACTTTTAGTATGCTATTCTACACATATTCCTAGACCTATCCTGAAAAATTCAGCTTGTTGTGAGCTATTTCCACCTTTCAACACATTTTGATCTAATGCTCTTGGACTAATAAGAGACTATATAATTAGCAAAATCCTGAACTGCGTCACTGCCTTACTCGATTGGTGCCATACCGCAGCTTCGCTACTGGAGCATGCAGACGCCATTCATCTTGGCTGTGGCAAAGCTTCGTGTTAAACAGCCAACTACCTCCGAGCAAAGTCCTTTTGAAGTGAGAGGTATACAGTGAACGAACTGAGAGACGGTCGTTTGCGTTTACAGGTAGAACGAAGAACGAGAGAAATTTTACTAGAAGCAATAATTACTTAATGCAGCTCATTGAAGCTAGTTTTTCTACAAAGATATTTATACACGGTGGTTCAATGAAAAGTAAGCCAAACTTTGTATTTGATATACAAACACTTCTAACATGAGAACAGTATTTAATATTTTTGTGAAAAAACTCTCAGTAGTATGGTTTGATTATTTAATGAAAGAAGATGTTCAAAATGTCGTCCTTCAGCTTGCACGCAAGCCTGGAGGCGCTGGCGCCATTGGGCAACAGCATCGTCGATTATCCTCTGATCCAGACCATCCCACACTTCCAACAAGCGTTGCTTCAGATCGTTTACATCATGGATTGCTGTCTGATATATACTCGCTCTTTCATAACGCTCCACACTTTATAGTCAACAGGATTTAGATCTGGACTGTTCAGAGGCCATAATGTTGGAGAAATGAAGTCTGGTGTCTCTCATTTAGCATTTCGATGGTTTCCCTGGCTCTGTGCATGGGCTGCGATACTGTCCTTTTGAAAAACAAAACAGCCCTCTGCGGCTAGATTTCTGATAACAGATAGAAGATGTTGTGACAGCAGAACGTCGCGATAATAGGCTCCGTTAATTTTACTCCAGGATCAATGAAGACCAAATGGGAACGACCAAGAGTTTGGCTTACTTTTTATTGAACCACCGTGTATATGCGGTCTCTCTGTCTCTGTCTGTCTGCTTGTCTGTCTGTCTGTCAAATAATATGATATATATTATATATTATACCCTATATAGTATATATATCTTATATATATTAGAAATGTGTATAATAATTATTATATATAAGATATATATTATATACCCTATGCATACCTTGTATATATAGATGATGTGCATATATATATATATATATATATATATATATATATATTATGTGCATATATATATTATGTGCATATATATATTATGGAGAAAGAAAGAGTGGGGATGACATCCCTGTGGGTGCAAATGGAGCGTAAGTCTCAAAACGTGTTCTATCGTTAAGAAAGGCTGGCCTGTTAGTATTACTTATAGACCTAACGCCGAAGACATGTCTTTCTTACGACGGGCAATTAGTAGGTCTCTTGTAGCTTATGTGTCTATTTATATAATTATGCCTATTTCCATCACATACAAACACCGGTGCGTGCGGGAGAGGCAAACTCGCACGTGCATAGCGTGCTTGTGTGTGTGTGTGTGTGTCTGTATGTATTTGTGTGTTTGTATTTCCCGTGTGTGTGTGTGTGTGCGTGCGCGTAGGTGCGTGTGAGTGCACTTGCGTGTTTGTTACTTGTGTGTTTGTGTATTTGTGTGTGTGTGTGTGTGTGTTTGTTTGTTACTTGTTTGTATATTTGTGTTTGTGTGTGTATTTGATTGTGTAATTGTGTGTTCGTGTATTTGTGAGTGTTTGTGTATTTGTGTAATTGTGTGTGTTTGTGTGTTCGTGCGTGCGTGTGGGTGCGTGCGCGAGTTTGTGTGTGTGTATTTGGTACTTGTGTGTTTGTGTAATTGCGTGTGTTTGTGTATTTGTGCGTATGTGTGCGTAGGCGTGCGTGTGTGCGCGCTATTAACGACATGTATGTTTCTCGGAGCAAAGTGAGATGATCAAACAAATCAAGACACGGTCACAATTAGGATGCCTTCCAGTACAGTACCCCCATGGGCTACATCAGGATTGTCAAACCTTGTTTAATGGCGTGCCAGTGGCAATATTTTCCAGCAAGTGGCGGGCCAGGGTGCCGAAGGTGCCGAAGGCGCTTGAGACAAATGGGATATGGATCTTGGAGGGGATCAGTGAGCCCGTCCCAAAAAATATTTGCAAAACTAAGTCTTAAATGGTGCATTTTTAGCATGCAAATATTCAAACTAGGCTTTAAACATCTTAATTTTGATCTTCATTATAAATCTGTAAGATGTTAAAACTTAAACGGTATGCTAGTTAAGCGCTATGGTAGTTCAGCTTAAGCAATCTGTAAGAAGTTAAACGGTAATTATGCTTAAGCAATCTGCAAGAAGTCATGCGATATAGTTCTGCTTAAGCAATGTGTTGATTTGATTTTGTGTCTATGTATGTAGGAGGAAATCGGTGACAGCGCTGACTCCGATCCGAAACTCTTCGATCTGCTGATCTCAGCGCTTGGCAGAAACGAAGGGGAAGATACTAAGCGAAATCGTCAGACGAAGCCATCGACAAAGCCCTGCTACTGGTCTCTGGTCGCTTGCTACTGATTGGGATTGACATGATGGGCCGTCATGCTAGACTCCTCCAGGGCATGACCGATCACACCTAACATCATTTGACGTGCAAAGAGCAGAATTCAATTAAATGCATACAAAAATGCGTCCGGCTTTTTCAAATCAGTTAAAATTTGTCTTGTAAATTTATACAGGGATTTTTGTGATCAGACGAGAATTGGCGAGGAATTAATCGGCCTTTGCATGCGACTGAGATAACGCAGAGTTTGTTAGCAAATGTTTCGGATTTCTGCAGAGTTGTAGTAGGCCTACAAAGGAGCACTATAAGCCAAACTGATGTTTAAGCCAAGATCCGACAGTGTCTTGCTGTTCTTGTTCCTTCTTTCCCTGTTCTTGCTCTCCAGTTCCCTGTACTGGCTGTTCTTGTCCTCATTTCCCTGTTCTTACAGCTCTTGTGCATCATTTCTATGCACAGTTCTTGTATTTGTTCCTCAGTTCTACGTTCTTGCTATTCTTGTTCCTCCTTTCCCTGTTCTTGTTCTTCACTTCCGTGTTCTGGCCGTTCTGATCTCGTTAATCTTGTTCCTCATTTCCCTGTTCTTGTTCTTCACTTCCCTGTTCTGGCCGTTCTGATCTCGTTAATCTTGTTCCTCATTTCCCTGTTCTTGTTCTTCACTTCCCTGTTCTGGCCGTTCTGATCTCGTTAATCTTGTTCCTCATTTCCCTGTTCTTGTTCTTCACTTCCCTGTTCTGGCCGTTCTGATCTCGTTAATCTTGTTCCTCATTTCCCTGTTCCCGCACGTGCGTACGTATTTGCATAATCCTGAGTTTCAACACCGGGGATAACAATTCTTCTCATAACAGCATCATTTCATAGATCCACGTGCTTCCAATTAATATTTCGTCACTTCCGTTTTCCTCATAATCCAATGTCCATTAATCTGCGGTTGAAGAAACGACTCACTGTTTACAGAGCACTGAATCTCTCATCACGCACCCAAGACCCGCCGCCCTCCTTCAGTCTGCCAGTCTTCTCTTATCCCTTCGGAAGTCCTATTGACCTTGTAGACAACGAATCCGCTTTCTAGAAACAGGATCAGGGTCAGACGATCAGAAAGTATAATGTCTAGAAAACGGCAGATATTACAAAAACACATAGTAGTGATATTAGCGGTAGTAATGGAAATGTAGTGGAAGTACTACAGTAGTGGAAGCAATAGTAGTAGTAGTAGGCCTAGTAGTTGTAGTAGTAGTAGTAGAAGTAGTAGTAGTAGCAGCAGCAACAACAACAGTAGCAGTAGTTGTATTGCTGTTGTTATTATTATTATTATTATTATTTATTTATTTATTATTATTATTATTATTATTATTATTATTATTTATTTATTTATTTATTTATTTATTTATTAATTATTATTATTATTATTATTATTATTATTATTATTATTATTATTATTATTATTATTACAATTCAGCGCTTTAACGCTGTGGCCTTCGCCGGTTCTATTGTTGACCCTAAGCCCGAGATGGAAGAGGGGTAGCCTTTCCAGTTACATTATATTTATAATAATAATAATAATAATAATAATAATAATAATAATTAATATTATTATTATTATTATTTTTTTTTTTATGCCCCGAGGTATACAGGATCCCTTAGGGACTTATTATTATTATTATTATTATTATTATTATTATTATTATTATTATTATTATTATTATTACGCATTTATCAAGCGCCACCATCTAATGGCCAAGCATCATAAGTCGATGACTCTGAGCAATTGTGAGTGAAAGACGTGCTCAGCAGTAACCGTCTCAGAGGAGACTCGAACCCTTACTCTTCGCGTTACAAGGCGATCGCTCTAACCAATCGGCTGCCTTGTCCCACATCCCTGGATTTGCTCCGGCCAGAACAACAATCGACATAATAGTCTGTCTCGACTCGTGCAAACAGAAGTCCTGGTCACGAGTGGAAGCCAGATAGAGGTAATGAATCGAACTGTTCATACAGTACACCGTCTCCAGTTGGTAAACAACCGTCGGTGCCGTGACCTCGGCGTTGTAACACTCGTTATCGTAACCGTAAACCCGACATTTCTCAGGCGCTACTTAAAGCTTAGTGCAGGGCACCAGCTTATTCACGAGCGCTGCGTCGTGTCAGAGGGGTTGTCCAGAGATACCAAGTGGAGGTCCAAGACTTTGAAGCTGAGACTTAAATTGAAATAGCCGAGAAGCAACTGCACAAGCCCGAGGCGCATACGGGAAGGGACAAACCAGTACGTGGTACAATAGGGCCTACTTAATCTTCTGAAATCGTCCAACGATAATATAAACTCAGCAAAATGTTAAATATCCTACTTAAACGTAGGATATTTAAAGCAAAGACATTTTCTACATTACCTTTGTTTCATTTATCTCTTTCCCATTGAATTTCAATTGAAGTCAAGCATTAGCCTACTACTTTCGACTACAGTCGAACTAGAAGCGAATATATCGATTAAGGCTTCAAATTATAGAAATCGTTGGATAAGATTAGATTTACAACCAAACAATACTTAAAACCCGAATGCAGAGATGAGACGAAATGCATTTTCTTATCTTCCTTGCACCGCGTCACCCAAATTATGAAGTAATAGGAAAAGCGCTATGTAAAACTCATCCTTTGTTTCCACTGAAATCGCCAGATTGCGCTAGATGACAGTCACCAATGGCTGCGAATCTACTTCGAAGTAGCGTTACTTGTGCGTCATAAACAGTGTAATTCGCTAGGTGGCGGTTGGCACACCAGAAGAAATGCACTTAAAGAGTTAGCGACTTCGTTTTCTTAGCCTCGGCATGCGAAAGGGCGTGGCCGCCTCAGTCAATCGCCCTTTAAAACGTTCCACCTATAGTGAGCAGTCGATGTACTCATTTCGTAGCCCTATGCTTTATACTCATTCTGGCGGGTGAACATGGGGACAATAAATGGATACTAAGTCGTTGGATGGTTTTGGGTGGCATGCAGTGTTTTAGTTGTGAAGAAGGAGCTGAGGAGAGTTGAAAATATTACATGTTACCAAAGCACACGAGGAACGCAGTTCCAGGTTAATGCTGTTAATATGTTGCACACGAAACAACTGAATAGTCGTGAGATATTTAGCTTCCCCTTAGCTGACCCTCCAAACATTTGTCAGTTACTTAGAAGAAGAGCTAAAGCTCTAACCCCTTCCCTTTTGTCCCCTCCTCCCTGTGATTTGCAGTGTTTCCCACTTTTGGGGGGGGGGCTGAGCCGCAGTTAGGGGGGCTAAGCCCCTCTATTCCTCTGGCGCCGCCATTGTCTTACGCCCGCTATTTTTATACAACAGTCCCCATTATAAACACGTCCAAAGTCGCCATTCGTCACGTTGTCGGGCTCTCTCCTTCAACTTGCTGTGACCCTGCTTCATCACTCAGTCTAGTAGCATGATTCTCCATCTTCCTCTTGTCTTCTTCCCTCCGTTGCCATTAACACAGCCATGTTTATAATAGCAATGCAGAATGTCAGACCGTTCTCTCAATTTGAATTATTTAATACATGAAAATTAAATAATGTCATTGGCACACTCGTTGCATGAAATGTCTAGATGTAAACCATAAAATACTATTAGGCAAAGAGTTACTAAACCTAACCAGCATCTCTTAGTTTAGTTGCTATCATTTTATGACCTCTTCGGATTCTCCTAATCTCCTTAATCTCCATGTTTCTATATCTCGTCGGGTTGAGTTACTGTTTCCATTTCACTCAAATCTTAATTCGCATAAACTCTTTTAACGAATCGAACTGTTCATTTGTGACGACCCAGTGAAAAAACTCCAACTGATAATAATCTTTGCAGCGTTCAGCCCCAGCGCGCCAATGGAGTCAATCGAGCAGACGATCTTTTCGCCGACCTTTACGATTTGAATCATTCATAGGCCTATATGGTTCCCTGCTACACATCGATAAATCCAACGCCGCGAATCGTCATTACAAAGCAATATCTACATGTTTTATTCCACAAGAAGCTGGTTTTTAGACGCTGGTAATTAATTACACCATTTAATTAAAGACCCTATCTATACAACCTATGCATCTAACACTTATCACTTTTCTTTTTTTCGTGCACAATAGTCGTCTTGCCAGCTGCTGGCTTATCTAAGGCCCGATGCCGCCCAGATTTTAACCAGAAAATAACGCATTTCGTGGCATTCCAATGCGTTAGCGATGTCCCGATAATGCTGATCATCAGCATGCAGGCTATTAATGGGGCCAACAGTCAGCCGATTGCACACTATGTTGAAAATTGAAATTCATCTGCCATCCTCGCAAGCTGCAGACAAAATGGGCAGAGTAGGCCTATTCAACGTCTGCTCAAGTGTTGCGAGGTGAACCCCCCCATGTGTTGGCCTTGTTTGTAGCCTACATAGAGGACTCAATCACAATCTAATGTTACGACGTTTCAAGAAACTTGAAATCGTTTGCTGATTGCTTGAATTTGAGTGGGTCAAGCCGACCCCTGGGGTCAGCCAAAGGCTAAAAGCAGAGGGTCAAAAGAAGAAGCTGGTGGTCCAACCCCTCCTCGGATCCCGGGGAAATCGGACACTGCGTGTAGCCAGATTTTTCAAATTACGATTGGGATTGATGTTTTCCTATGATAGGGGCAAGAGAACAACCCGAGGCAGATCCAACCCTGATGAGAAGGCACTGCAAGGTCGTTTTGAAGCGCGGATGAACGGCACCTGCAACTTTCCACTGTTAGTAGAGCGCCACAATCGCCGACATAATACAGTTGCCTTGAGACTGGTTCACAGAACTCCCTGAAATACATTGGGGCAGTGCCAACAAATGAGGAACGTGCCAGCAAAATGATCTGAAAGGAAATTCTGTGAGCAACAAGAAGCCAGCATAGAGTCTCTCGCACATAATTATAGCCTGTTCCAAAATATGCGAATATTTCGACTTGTTGGTCAGAAATCGGGCGGCGCAGTTTCGTAGGCTACAGAAATTGACGCAAACGGAACCAGAGCGCCTACGGCTTGAAGCGGAATAATCCAGGCTAATTTAAACGAGAGAAAAGTGGGTCACTCCAGCAGCGCTGAATAACAGATTGCCCTGTTATCACCCGTATCTAACGCAGTTGACCTCTGGAAAGATAGTTCACGTGATCCGCTACCGATGATGCTCCAACCAGAATTAACCCAGGTTGCGGTCGACGACCTACTGATACAAATCACGGAATGCCAACGCCATCGTTGGACGACCTATTTTCGTCAATGTCACGAACAAATTATGCATCGATATCCGCGCCCACAAAGCCGCAGATTAGGGTGTGACCGATTGGCTTTTTTCCCGATTTCCGATTCCGATTAGTTGGCCTGCTTTTCGCCGATTCCGATCCGATTAATCGGCAATATTCATTTTCATTTGGTTCTATGCACTGTTTGTTATTCAAAAGCCCGACTGTCCGCCATTTTGATGATGAATCGACTAACAATTTTATTATTTTACACGAAGTTTCAATGCTGAAGATTAGGCCTAAATATCACCGCAGGAGGTCGCCAAAACAGGTTACTATTATTTTTGTATTCATGAAAAAAGAATTGGTTTTTTGTCAAAAATATTGAATCTTTGGTAATCGGATCGGTAGTCCTAGGATGCGCCGATTCAGATTAATCGGTCTAGGGCAAAAATCGGCGCAAATCGGTTCCGAGTCAAGAATCGATCATACCCTACTTTCGTCAATGTTTGACCAGAGAGTATACACGAGCAAGGTATATATCGATATCGGCGCCCACAAAACCGCGCCATTAAAAATCGCGCGCACAGAACCTCGCTGTTACTAACCGCGCCCATGCATAGTATAACAATAATAAATATGGAATCGCCATTGAAACTAGGAATGAAACAAATTACTGGTATTTAGGCATGGTAAATCTTGCAAATGTTCTACATAATTAATCAGTTAAATCAGTTAAACTATATATTAAGTAAGTTAGTACGTGAGTTTATCCTTTATTATACAATTGCTAACCGCATTTTGGTTTACAAAGCAGTCACTTTTGTGGTTTAGGGAAGCTTAACATACCATAACAGTAAAAAATATGCCAATAATCCCTGGCTTTAAACTAAATCATAAATCATCCGCATTATAAATGTTTTCCGAGCCAAACTGTCAGCATGCTGTATTGCTCGATTGTGGGCTCTTGGGTGCAGTGTGTATACGGAGTCTTTTTATTCGGGGGTAATAGCCTGTATAATACGTGCGCGGGGTTGTTGATGATTTTGCAAGTGTAGTTGTTAACTTTTTAATTCGTCTTTGTGGAACATTTTGAAAGATTTATTAAGCCTAAATACATGTACCAGTGCTACCTTCCTTCCCATGAGTCGAATTTTCAAGGACGCCGTTTTGTATGGGCGCGTTTATGAACAGCGCGGTTCTGTGCGCGCGAATTTTAACGGCGCGCTTTTGTGAGCGCGGTATTTAAAGTAAGCCGACGAGCAACACTAAGTGCCAAAGTGATTGGATTCTGGAAACTGTCATGTTCCATTTGCAGCGACAGACTTAACGACTGTCCAAAGTTTCTCTTACTTACTTAGTACTTATAGTTCTTGGTACTTAGTAACTGGTCCTTCCCGTGCAGGTCTGAACATCGGGGAAAGCAGCTTCTCCACTTTTCAGTCTTTAAACCTCGTTCCACGACATCCCCAAGCACCCCAAGTCGTCTCTGGAGGTATCCACCCGTCGTCTTCCGCTTCCCCTTTTCCCTCAAGGGATCCAGATCGTAACCTGGGAGACTATTCTGTTTTCCGGATTCTGTTTCATTCGGTTAGTAGTCTATATTTCGGAATATAATTTGTGCGCGCTGTGAATTATGCGCTGTATCTCTGGCCTTTACCACATCGCCCTCTCCACATCATACATAGCCAGGAGACCATGTAAATCAGTTTAGTTTACCGCCAGTCAAGCTTGTTAGGAAATTGCCTTCTTCAGGTCGAGACGATACCCTTAATCAAATATTCATGGAACGGTGTAGGCTACCTATTAAGCGCCCCATACCCTTAAGTGCCCATGTTTGTTAAAGGCGTCCAGAAGGCGTACAGTTTCATGCGCGCCTCTGACGCGACCTTTTACTCTGGAGGTATATCCAACACTTTCCTCTTTATACGGTCTGTCTTTGCGGTATAAAAGAGCGCCTTGGGTGTGTCGAAGAGAGTCTTCTGTCCGACAAAATGCCGCGTTTTAGTTCATGTTGCAAATTCGGGAGGAGAGGACGAAGACCGCCGAGTGCCACAGTAATTGCATTCCGACATGTTGCATTTGGAGCGGCAGGCTTAAGAACTGCCCAAGGTTTCTATGATAATAATAATAATGCAGCAACGTCTGAAGGTATCAGGTACCACAGTGCAGTTTGGAATTCATAGATAAAAACTTTATTTTCAAAGTTTTTACTAAGTCTTACTTCTTTCTCAAGTTTCAAGCTTCTCGTTAGCATATTCCGTATTATTATTATCTCTGCCGCCACTCAAGCTTGTTAGCAACTTGCCTTCTTCGACTAAAGACGTTACCTGAAAACGGTGCCGGTGTCACGAAATAGAGTATCCCCCTAAATGAGTATTCGTCTTAGCGAAATGGAGTATCCGGTTTAGTTTGCATTATTGGCGGTTTCTAAGTGTATTCAGTCGTACTGTTTCAATTTATTGTACACATAAAAAAATGTAAGTTACCTATCTTAGTTTGTACGTCGACCTGAAATTAATTTACTTCGTTTTTGTGATTTTGACTGGATTTTTGTCTTGGATATCGTGATTCGTATGACGGAATGCGTATGGGGATGAAATGGTTTTCCCCCGGATAGGCCTACTCTACACCGGTTTATTCCATCCGGGTGGGTATGGGGGGGATATGCTTTAGGGGATAGAATATCACCGGATACCGGTCTTAGGCAAAAGCAAAGCAGGCAGTTGCCTGGGGCGCCAAAAATCCAAAGGGAGCCTGTATGTGTTTTAACAGTTTTATGTTTTTCACTTTTTAACCATTTTATTCAATTACAATGATTATTTTCATTTGAATTTCAAACTTGTGGAACAAATTTAAAATACTTGTTGATTTCGTAGCACCTTTTCAAGTGGGGTGGACCGAGGAGTGGGGGGGGGGTCAGACGGCGTCAAATGTATGCTTTGCCGGGGGCGTCATTTGGGATAGGGCCGGCCCTCCCCCAAAAATAGGCCTACCCATCACCTCGGCGTTTCCAATTTCGACTGGACATCGCATTCTCAGTTGAGTATAGAGTAACCGTGTCTCTAATTACAGACTTTTGAGATGAGGTTTCGACCACAGCATGAAAAGCCAATGAATCCGTCGGAAAAAGTCACTCACGAATATCGACGTTGCTCGTCGTTCCACATATGGCTGCACGGTAACAAAAACCTCGAGTGTTAGCACTCGAGAGAGAGAGAGAGAGAGAGAGAGAGAGAGAGAGACAGACAGACAGACAGACAGACAGAGAGAGAGAGAGAGAGAAAACAGGCAAAGGAGGATTAAGACAAATACCGAAAAAATTGACACAGGCCGAGAGAGATAAGAAGACGAAGAGAGGGAGAGATACCAAGCGAGACAGAGAAACACAGGGAGACAGACGCAGAAGTAGAATTCAAGACAGACAGACAGAGACAGAGAGATTCATTCATTCAGACATCCAGGCGAACACAATGATCTAAACAGACAGATTTAGACAGACAGACAGAGAAAATTGTAGCAAATACAGAAAGCCATTGACTTCTATAAGTCAATGAGATGACGGAGACAGACAAACAGACAAACATACAGACGAACATACAGACAAGACAGACAAACAGACAAACAGACAGACAAACAGACAGAGAGGCAGACATCCAGGCAGAGGCATCGCTCACATCGCCATAAATTACCCGAACGTCTTCCGTTATAGATTATTTATGTGTTCTCTTTCACGGCATTCATCCAAATTGTTTCCGACATGAACATGATTAACACGCGTCAGGCAAATGTAAACAGATACAACATCTCGTATAATAATGCAGCCTTATTTAAAATACACCGTGAGCCAAAAAAGTACGACAACAGATCTATTATACTACACGTCTGATTATTCTACTTGCTGCCTTTAATTCTATGTGCGTGTAATTCTAGTATTTCTACGGGCTTTTATTTATTTATTTCTGTGTTATTATAATAATGACGTAATCATAATCTACGTGGTTCAATTACCTTGTTGCAAAAATAAATCAGAGCAGAACTCGCAAGCAAAAGCAGTGGCAGTAATTCAGGATTGATATCCATTGTATTTTTTAGCAACGGTGTATATCATAAAACAGTTCCGGCTCTCGGCACACCTACCCCATTATCATTCATTACCAAAACCAAAGCATCCACTCGCTCAGCCTACTAAATCAAGCAGGTCTAGGCTACCTGTAATCCACTGGAAAGTCTTTGTTTAACGTCATGTGATTTGTTTGTGCGCAGACCTCTGGCAGACCGGAAGGAATCGCGTAATCGTAATTGTTAACTCCAAATTTTTAAAGCGCTGCACTAAAGCTATGCACAGGGCACCAGCTTATTCACGAGCGCTGCCGTGATTCAGAGATCAATGCCAAGGGGAGATCCGAGTCCGGTTGCCAGAGAGACCAGAGAGAGAGAGAGAGAGAGAGAGACAGACAGACAGACAGACAGACAGACAGACAGACAGACAGACAGAGACAGACAGAGACAGAGAGACAGAGACAGAGACAGAGACAGAGACAGAGAGAGAGAGAGAGAGAGAGAGAGAGAGAGAGAGAGAGAGAGAGAGAGAGAGAGAGAGGTAGAGCAGCTGAGATAGGAGGCAGAGTGACTGTCTTGTATACTTGACAAATGCATTAAGTTTATTATACGTACAAATAAAAATTGACGAATAATTATAATATTATTTGTAGAGTAAACATCGCAAATGGAAAGTCAAAACATCATAATTATATATAATAACAGGCTTAAACGTTGAAGATGCCGCTACATCTGTAGATAATGATGAAACCGTATATAATTATTTTAACGAGTTTCCGCTCCTCTGTAATGGATTCCGTGCTACCGAACCAATTTGTCCTCGTAGCTATTTTTGTGTGTCAGTAAGTTGGGTATTAAGTCAGAAAGTTGTTTATGGCTAAGTCTTCCTGTGTAGGACAGCGACCTTCATCTTGCTCGGATTTTGGTCGCGTTTTCTTGACGTTAATGCTTTTGATGATGTACGTCAGTCTCCATATCATCTGCCGCTGTAACCTCCGAAAGCCAGTCAGCAGAACGACCTTCAGCCGTGGCTGGCAATCATCATTATCATCATCATCATCATCATCGTCATCGTCGTCGTTATCATCATTGTCATAATCATCATCATCATCATAATCATCATCATCATCATCATCATCATCATCATCACTGCCAGAGTCGTCGTCATCATCATCATCATTGGCATCATCATTATCGTCGTCATCATCATCATCATCATCATCATCATCATCATCATCATCATTGTCATCATCATTGTCGTCATTATCATCATCATCTTCGTCATCATCATCATCATCATCATCATCATTGTCATCATCATTGTCTTCATCACTGTCATCATCAGCATCATTGTCATCATCATCAGCAGCAGCAACGACAACGACAACGACATGGAAAGACTAAAAAACTAGTTAGCCTTCAGCCAAGGCTAATTCGGCAGTAAACCATAACTCCAACGCTAAACCCTCTTCAAAGCGGATCTAAGACAAGTCAACGTTGAGATTGAAAAACAACCTCAGCATCTTCCCAATAAGGCTCTCTTAAAATGAAATATAAAAAAGCATGGGTGCAAATAACAAGAAACAAACAGAAAACAAGTTGACTTTAACCGAAACTAAGAATAATTAGTTTCAATAACGTTAACAAATAACTCAAAGACCAACAGCAAATCCTGTACTGGCGTTAATCCTAACCTAACGTCAAACATTTGCATTCATGTGTAATAACACTTCACGAAGTGTCATCTTTGTTTAATTGTGTGCAGCCGGCCATGGCTCCTCGCTGGTGCCTCAAGTTTTCTTCCACCAAATTATCCTTTTCAGACCCTCCCTCCCACAACCAGATGCTTCTCACAACACCCTCCATGATCTACCCCCCCCCCGTCTATTGTACTTGTCATGACCTGCGCCCACGCTCGCACAACCGTGTTCTCCCTAGATTTGATTCCCTTACCCGGCGCGGTTTCCTGGCTAAGATGGTCTACAGTTAGACTTCTATTTTCTAGTTGACTTTATTTTCTCTCCTAATTTTCGTTTCTTTGCCACAATTATATTTGACTTTGTATGTAAAGCGTTTGCTTGCGTTTAATAAAGAACACACTTACTCGCTTACTTACTTTCTTTGTGCAATGAAATCCAATGTGTAAGTTACCAATCATATGATAAAATATTTGTGAATAAGCAACAACTTCACTGGCTCCCTCTATCTGTCCGAGTACAATTCAAGGTTCTTATTTTAGTCCTTAAGTCTCATCTGGGTCTTGCTCCGAAGTACCTTTGCGACCTCATGCTTCGCCCACTCTCTGCCACTTCGCTGCGTCCTCTCCGATCCTCTGATCGGCTTGACCGTTTTGTTCCCCGTGTCAGGACTGCGATGGCTCAATCCAGATCCTTCGCCTGCATAGGTCCTTCTCTGTGGAATGGACTTCCTCCACCGGTTCGCTCTGCCATCCTTTCTGGTAGTCTCTACTCATCTTTTTCTAAACTAAAATCCTGCCTTTTCCCTCGGGTTGCTCGCACTGGAAGCGCTTCTGAAGGCTTTTGCTGTGAGAAGCGCTTTATAAATAGCCAAATATAATACAATACAATACAATACAATACAATACAATACAATACAACTCACCAATGAACTGCAATGGGAGGAATCTACACTTTAATTGTTAATTAGTAGGTTCTCTCGCGTCGATGTCTAACACACAAGTCACCAGCTGATAGCGCACTGACATGGTGTCACTGGCAGGCACTAACGCTAACAGTGTAGCTGCAATTATAAGTGGCATTATAGATGGTAATGAAAATAGCAATGTTTATTTAACACCTCGGACACGATGCAGCGCTCCTGAATAAGCTGGTGCCCGCGATTATCCTCAAAGTAGCGCTGTATACATTTCGAAGTTAAGATTGCGATGGAGAGAGAGAGAGAGAGAGAGAGAGAGAGACAGACAGACAGACAGACAGACAGACAGACAGACAGACAGACAGACAGACAGACAGACAGAGACAGAGACAGAGACAGAGACAGAGACAGAGACAGAGACAGACAAACAGACAGACAGACAGACAGAGAAAGACAGAGAGACAGACAGACAGACAGAGAGTCAGAGAGAGAAAGACAGAGAGACAGAGACAGAGAGAGACGCAAGAAAGATAATTATTATAATTCTGCGCAAAACATGCTATAGAAGGGAATAGCTGGACACCGTTGCCACACCTGACAACGAACAACGAAGTCCGCTAATTCAATGACTTCACAACACAGCTTGGAGACGAGTTTCTATTAGCAACGGATGGCAACAAGCTGTTGAAACTGCAGCTCTCCCGAGAGGGATGGACCACGGATGATGAGGATGGCGACCTAGACAACAATAATGCGGTTGATAATAAGATGCGAAAGGCGCCTGCTATGTCGTGCATTTGTGATTCGACTGAGGAACAACGGGAATCCACTGGGACAGGTATTCAGAAGAGCACAACTGGAAAAACAGTTCGCAACTAATATAGACATATTTTCCGCCTGACATTTTTAAATATTCAAAATAGTCATTTCCAAGCAAACGATTACAGATAAGTCGCGTGGAACAGCGACGCTGAGACTTGAGCCGCTTAAGCCTACCATGGAAATACAAGAACACATTCTAATTCCTATTTTTAATTCCTGCTATAATCCATCCAATTTCTGCTCTAATCAATCCATTTACACAAGTCTACACTTACGAAGACGAAGAAGAAGAATGCGAAGAATGCGAAGAAGAAGAATGCGAAGAAGAAGAATGCGAAGAAGAAGAATGCGAAGAAGAAGAATGCGAAGAAGATGAATGCGAAGAAGAATGCGAAGAAGAAGAATGCGAAAAAGAAGAATGCGAAGAAGAAGAATGCGAAGAAGATGAATGCGAAGAATGCGAAGAAGAAGAATGCGAAGAAGAAGAATGCGAAGAAGAAGAATGCGAAGAAGAAGAATGCGAAGAAGATGAATGCGAAGAAGAATGCGAAGAAGAATGCGAAAAAGAAGAATGCGAAGAAGAAGAATGCGAAGAAGATGAATGCGAAGAAGAATGCGAAGAAGAAGAATGCGAAGAAGAAGAATGCGAAGAAGAAGAATGCGAAGAAGAAGAATGCGAAGAAGATGAATGCGAAGAAGAATGCGAAGAAGAAGAATGCGAAGAAGAATGCGAAGAAGAAGAATGCGAAGAATAAGAATGCGAAGAAGAATGCGAAGAAGAAGAATGCGAAGAATGCGAATGCGAATGCGAAGAATGCGAATGCGAATGCGAAGAAGAAGCAGGAGGAGGAGGAGGAGAAGGAGGAGGAAGACAAAGAGGAAGACGAAGAAGAAGAAGAAGAAGAAGAAGAAGAAGATGATGATGATGATGATGATGATGATGATGATGATGATGATGATGATGATGATGATGATGATGATGATGATGATGATGAAGAAGAAGAAGAATGCGATGAACAGGAAGAGGAAGAGGATGAGGATGAGGATGAAGGAGAGGGAGAGGGAAAGGGGAGGAAGAACAAGAACAAGAATAACACGACGGACAAACAATCGAATCATTGTACAGCATTACGCAACAATCTACTTCGCTTTCCCTTCGAGATGCATCAAACCAGCCAGACCGCCGAATTCCTTAACGCTTCGTTGCCTTCGTTACAGAACAAATCCACGCTTCGCTGGGTCCTGAATATTCTGAATTTGACCGACGACTTCCCACAGAGGGCCGATCACGGGAATTTTTATCACCGTAAAATATCTATATCGTCTCGATTTAATTAGAGTTTTTTTACTGGGCATATGTCCGTAAACTAGTTTCCGCAAAAATGGTTTTAATGTGGAAAGGATTCGATGCATCGTGGCGGCATCTGGCGTTCGGTAATGACAAAATTGCCTTATTCCGATGGAGTAATTGAGTCTTTACGACGTATAATTGGCAAAATATGCCAATGGCTCTTCCTTTCATTATGGATGATGTTTTGTGCATTATGAAAACGACGCTACCATTAGAAGGAATCAGATTAGAAAAGAGATTCATGCATATACAAACATACATACATACATACATACATACATACATACATACATACATACATACATACATACATACATACATACATACATACATACATACATACATACATACATACATACATACATACATACATACATACTACATACATACATACATACATACATACATACATACATACATACATACATACATACATACATACATACATACATACATACATACTACATACATACAAAACCTCTAAACCTTCTTCTTCTCTAGGGGTTATCGCACTGGGGGCGCTACTGAATGCCGTGAATGGCCATTGCTGTTAGCGGCGCTATATAAATTAATACAATGCAATACATGCATCTTCCTGGCAAATAAACCTTTTTGAAGCTATGCTAATGAAGTTATGAAGCTCTTTGTTAGTAATTAACTTTTTATGCTTTGACGGTTTGTTATGGCTTGGCATGCCATATATCTTAGTATGTGAAGCCATTTACACAAGAAACAGTAATTGCATAATCATGATGAATGTCTCTACAAATGAATCCATAACGCTCTACGGGTCTAAACAGATGCATTATAATTGGTGCTTTGTCATTTAGACAATGCAGCAGTATAAATGACAGAAATACATCGCATCTAATTTATCATGTTTAATGCAAACGACTCTAAGGTACACACACACATACATACATCCATGCATACCTACATGCATACACACAAACATAGAAACATACACATATATACATATATACATACATACATACATACATACATAAATACATACATACATACATACATACATACATACATACATACATACATACATACATACATACATACATATATACATGCATACATACACACATACAGACATACATACATACATTCATACATACATACATACATACACACATACATACATACATACTTACATATATACACAGATACTTATTATATAATGACCTTCCTAATTCATCATCCATCTTAGATTATGTTTTATTTGCAGACGACTCCAATGTTTTCTTGTCCCATGCCTCAAATGACCAGCTATTCCAACTAGTAAATAATAAACTAACATCAGCAAGTGATTGGTTCAGAGCTAATAAACTATCCCTAAACCTCAATTAAACTAATTATATTATTTTTCGTTTGACCAAAAAACCAATACCTAATAATACTAATGAGCCATGGATTGATGACAAAATCATTCCTGAAGTCTTAATAACAAAATTCCTAGGAGTCACATCGATCAGAATCTAAAATGGAAAACGCACATTACTGAAATAAGTAATAAAATCTTAAAAAACATGGAATGCCCTTCCCTCCTCTCTACGTGTTACCATTCTTTCTGGGTCTCAAAACTTTCTTCTTCTCTAGGGGTTCTCGCACTGGAAGCGCTACTGAATGGCCACTGCTGTGAGCGGCGCTATATAAATTAACAAATGCAATACATACATACATACATACATACATACATACATACATACATACATACATACATACATACATACATACATACATACATACATACATACATACATACATACATACATACATACATACATACATACATACACACAGGTATATAAATATGCAAAAGCGTATACTTACATACGTACATAGACCTGCATACGTTCATACATATATATTGTAATTAACTCGCAATAGCTGTTCTTCCAATTTCCTTGGAAGGCATGACCATGGCACTTTCCCCTCTCCGGAGACAAGCGATGAGCTGCATCAATTAGGTTTCGCGTGACTATGACGCCACCGCTTCTTCACCAACTGCGGCTCTGGATGCCTTATTTCGTTTCTCACATCATAAACCTTCGTAAAAAGAGCGGAAGAATAGTTCCTGACAAGGTCTGATTGTTTAGCGGTGCGTTGCGGTAATTGTCTTCAACGAAAGTCACGCATTAATCGTAACTCGAAATGTCTACAGCGCCCACAAAAGCGTTGTCGCGGGAACCAATAGTTTCATTTAATTTCAACGACTCTGCGTGATAACGAAGATCATTAGCGTCGCCCTCCTCCTTCATCCAGGCTTGGGACTGGCACTGCCAGAGTGCCAGCTTGTTCACAGGCATTAAATCAATAGGTATACATCGGATACAAACTGAGTGGCGGGCGCAGTCCTCTCCCTCGCCGTCAGTGTATTCATTACGTTGGAGTAGAAATCATATTTCTCGGTTGACCAGTTGATCATCGCGCACCCACGAGGCCATGGCCATTTAATGCCTGACTTTGTTTGGTATTGCCGATTGGTTATACAGCGAGCGCCTTGTAATGCAGAGATGGCGGGTTCCAGCCTCCTCCTCTGAGACGGTCCCTGTGTGGGGACCTTGAACAAGTCCTTCAATAACAATACTAATTGATCAGCGCCATCGATTGATGATTTGTCATTAGGTAGTAGAGCTTAATAGATGTGAAATAGTAATGATGATGATGGTGGTGTGATGATGATGATGATGATGATGATGATGATGATGATGATGATGATGATGATGATGATGATCATGATGATGACGATGACGATGACGATGAAGATGATGATGATGATGATGACGATGACGATGACGATGATAATGATGATGATGATGATGATGATGACGACGACGACGACGACGACGATGACGATGATGATGATGATGATGATGATGATGATGATGATGATGATGATGACGATGACGATGACGATGACGATGACGATGATGATCATGATGGTGATGACGATGACGATGATGATGATAGACAATAATAAAAATAATAATAACAACAATAACAATAATAAAAATAATGAGTCACCTCACAACTTTTTCTCATACTATCAGATGCAAATAGTGTCCACCCGTGAATGAATTTAAAAGCCGGAATTTGATCGGGCTCGTTAAAGTGTTTATTTTCGTTCAGTCATGCAGAAGACTTTTTATGCATGGATGCGAATTAATAAGAACTTAAGAAGCATCGCAGAACGAGATCTCGTCTCCTTGTTTACTCCAACAATGCGCTGTATTGTCAGACCTTACCAAGTGAACCGTGTACCTGAGAGACAAGATGGGTTGTTGCGCACGGCAAACGAGAGGAAGGCGGACCGTATAGAAGGTCATTAGTCGGTCATCGGGTGATGGAGCGAGCGGGAAAAGAAATCGGGCAGTTATAAGGAGTTTATGGTTGGATGGACTGGAAAAACGAGGCCATGACTGAAGTCTAGGAAGATGGAGAAACGAAGATGCGCCTCTTAACTGCCCCTAGTCTTCTTCTTCTTCTTCTTCTTCTTCTTCTTCTTCTTCTTCTTCTTCTTCTTCTTCTTCTTCTTCTTCTTCTTCTTCTTCTTCTTCTTCTTCTTCTTCTTCTTCTTCTTCTTCTTCTTCTTCTTCTTCTTCCTTCTTCTTCTTCTTCTTCTTCTTCTTCTTCTTCTCCTTCTTTCTCTTCTCCTCCTCCTCTTCCTCTTCAACTTCTCCTCCTCCACCTCCACCTCCACCTCCTCCTCCTCTTCTTCTACTTCTCCTCCACCTCTTCCTCCTCCTCCTCCTCCTCTTCTTCTTCTTCATCTTCTTCTCCTTCTCCTCCTCCATTTCCTCCTTCTTCTTCTTCTCCTCCTCTTCCTCTATTCCTCTTCCTCTTCTTCTTCTTCTTCTTCTCCTCCTCTTCCTCTTCTTCTTCTCCTCGTCCACCTCCACCTCGACCTCGACCTCTACCTCCTCCTCCTCCTCCTCCTCTTCTTCTTCTTCTTCTTCTTCTTCTTCTTCTTCTTCTTCTTCTTCTTCATCTCCTCCTCCTCCTCCACCTCCTCCTTCTGCTCCCTCCTCCTCCTCCTCCTCCTCCTCCTCCTCCTCCTCCTCCTCCTCCTCCTCCTCCTCTTCTTCTTCTTCTTCTTCTTCTTCCTCTTCTTCTTCTGCTGCTTCTTTGGAAGTGTAGGCGTGTGAATATAATTATGTATAAATAAACGCTGAAATGGCACGGACTGATTACATGGAGTAGTGGACCGGATTTTGATTCGATCGGTTGTTGAAGGAGACATGAAACAGATGTGAATGGAACAAACTTGTCCGTGGTGCGTCCAATCCTAGGATCAAGGGGGTTTTAAGATTTCGGGGGTTTTCCATTGGAGATGGTCGGAAATCTAAGGTTTTTTGGGTATTTCCCACGTAAAAGCATATACAAATTTTTGGGAAAACTTATTTGGGGGGGGGTTGAACCCATAAAACCACCCCTAAATACGCCCATGCCTAGGATCGAGGGGGATTGGAGGGTGATTGAAGACATGATAATACAATGCAGTACAAGACAAGACATTACTATAAGTGTATACAATGTGCATTATATGGACAAACACTGTGTACACATTTTGGAGTGCTAGTTAACTAGTTAAGATCTATTATTTTTGATAATCGTATCACATAACCTGTTGCTGTTTCTTCCATGTGCGTGGGTAACCATGACAGCGGGACAATGGTCCCTTAAGGGTGCTATGACTGCTATCCATTTGCTTTCTGTTAAGTTAAGAATATTCTGTTTGTAAATGTTATGTTTCCTTTGATACTCGAAGCAAAAAAACTATGGTTATGGTTAAGGTTTCTGGTTACATACGCTGGCTTGCTGACAATAGGCTTCTACATTTATGTGTAGAAACAACTTTTCTGGGTTTTCTTCTGTTGTGCATGTGTGAAGTATAGGGCTCGTGTGCAAGTTGTGAATAGGCAAGTCGGAACTGAGGGAATACTTTGATTTAATAAAGATGCCTGGCTGTGTAAAGTCTCAAAATGTAAAATGTAAATGTACTCGATATTTATATAGCGACCTTATGGCCTTGACCAATCTCATTTTTAAATGAATTGATCGGGTGAGATCCTTCACCACCGCTGCCCGTTTGAATATGCATCACGCATCTGCAAGCCTCATAAACGCCGATGATGGGCCCGTGTCTCGGCCAATGGTTCCTACGGGACTTCTTGCTCTCTATGACCGGTCGGGACTCCACACATGCGACCTTCATTCACCTAATTTGCCGGAGACTCTTCCCGAAGGTTTCCCGGTTGTAAAGGAACCGCCCGAACTCAGCAGGATAGACGGGTAAAGGTCTGACGGTCTTAACCGCATCCCATGGCGAACGTGTCGTATTTTGATATAGGATGCCACGGCAACAGGCACACGGCCGCTTCTTTATACTTTCACCCGTCGATGCAGCCAAGTTGGTAACAGATGGGAATTGGGCAAAGTACAGCTCGGTTAGTGGCGCTATATAAATGTTTAATTACAATACAATTACCGGCACACTCGCGTGCATAGCAACCATTTGACCCCGTTGGCATTTGAGGCTCTCAGCCCAATTAACAGCGGTGGCCCATCTTTCATTACAGGGTGCGATTAGCCGTCTCCTTCGTTTAACGATGACACGTGAGAAATGTTAGTTAGAACGCCACCGCTGCTCGTACTCTGGCAGTGCCAGTCCAAAGCCTGGAGAAAGGAGGAGGGCGACTCTAATCGCCTTAGTTATGACAAAGTGTCGTTAAACAGAAACTTACTAACTACAGTCAACTTTTCCTGCGCCTTGCTATTACAATACAGCGCTATAATTGTAATTGTAATTGTGATTGAACATACATGTAGCGTAATGTAGTGGTGTAGTGGTAACATCACTGGCGTGAAGAGCAGTAGGTAGCGGGATCGCTTCCCGTACCCTCCCAAAGGTCCGTCCACTCAGCCTATCATTCGCTAGATGGCAAGTTGGTAAAATGAGATGTAGGACGTGATGGGCGCCTTGCATGGCTGTCGTTTACAGTTATACTCGACTCCTGTAATGACTTGTGATCATCCGTTCATACTGATTTGTAATCATGCTGCGTAATTGTCAGTTTTAAAATATTAAAGGAAGATTATTATTATCATTATTGTTATTATTATTATTATTATTATTATTATTATTATTATTATTATTATTATTATTATTATTATTATTATTATTATTATTATTATTATTATTATTACTATATAGCGCCACTCAGAGATTCAGAGGCGCTTAAGACCCAAGTCAGTGCTGTCACTAACAACTAAGATTGTCTTCAGGCTATGGCACCATCTCCTTCGCCGAAGCGTGACGCGTTCATTTTACACTCCAGATAATCTTTCGACTCCCGAGGGATTACATTATCTCGGGTTACAAATAGCTATGGGCATACATAACAATCTATCAATGCTCTGTTGCTAATTGGTCATCATATTTAATACTTTATTGTTTTCGAACACTTTGTTTTGCTTCCGGTAAAGCAAGACAATGCACAGATAATTAATTTTCATTGTTATTGTTATTGTTTTACGCAGCATCTATCTCCTTGTATTATTTAAAAGCTCCTACTAACTCGGGAGCTCCGAGTTATGAAGTTCAGCGGGGGGCACAACAATAATTATAGCTACGGGTATAAATTTATTAATGTTATTTTACTAAAAATGTTGTTCATCGTCGGAGTTGGGCTGTGGGCGTCTCTGAGTAGATAGCCTGGAGGGACGCTATACAACTGTTTTGAATGAATGAATGAATGAATGAATGAATGAATGAATGAATGAATGAATGAATGAATGAATGAATGAATGAATGAATGAATGAATGAATGAATGACTTGAATTGAATGAACGAACGAGTGAATGAATGAATGAATTTATCACCTTCAAATCGCTATTGTTCTGTTGAATCAGAGGGGTTGTCCAGAGATAGCAAGTGGAAGATTAAGTCCAGGGGGGGCCCGATAGCGCATTGGATAACATCTGGCACAGAGAGCGAGAGGTTCCGAGTTCGTGCCCCCCGTTGGGCGGATATGCTTTGTAGGCTGCTATTAGCGCCGTGTATTGCAGGCTGTCTGTTCTGTTAGTAGTTAAGATTTAATTGCATAACATGTAAATGTACAGTGCAGTGCGTTTGTCAGGCGCTTCAATAAAGAAAAGATTATTATTAGTTGCCGGAAGAACAGGAAGAGAGACGGAGGCAGAGGCGATGTCAAGGCGTATTCCGTCTGGGACGTGACAAATTTAGATGGTGGACATAGATTGGAGGCGGAGCAGGACATGGACTGGAAGGCGTGGAACAGGGATTGGAAGGCGGAGAACATGGATTGGACAGCGGAGAGGGAGGCAGAAACCAATGTAATTACATATATCTAAGTCCGCCGTTTGTCACCGTGGACAGTTAGGGTAATTTCTAAGCAGAGCAGAAAAGGCTCCAGACGTCTAAGCCTTCGCAAGAGAACAGTAACTCTTTCTTTCTTTCAAGGGCAGTAAATTCCATTTTCCTCGTCCTATCTCTTCCATGCAGATAGCGTCGAATTTGTCACCGTCTCCAAGGACTGCGATTCCGTCGGACGTTGTCGTTCCGGAAGTTTGCTAAGAAGCGTCATCGATTGATGGTGAAGTCTTCGTTGACCAACTGATGGCCATACATTCGTTCGAAATTGGGTTTCTCTTCAGTTGCTGTATCGGTCACCCACGACCGCATATTGTTTCGTAGGCTGTCAGGTTTAACAAGTTTTCCAGTTGCTGATCTGAAAAAATTGACTCAGCCTTCCACTCCCTAGGGGGCGACTGTAAAATGAGCAGTAGGACAGATGGGCGCCTTGCGGGCTGACACACAGTTAAATTCAACTCCTGTTAAACTTGTTATCGTCTGTTACTGTTACTACTATATCATGTATACTTGTCAGTTTGAACTAATAAACGAACGTTATTATAATTAGGCCTGCTATTAGGGGTCGTCCATTAATGATGTCAACAAAATAGGGGGAAGGGGGTTTGAAAATGTTTGACAGTTGTTGACAAGGGGAGGGGGTTCGGTGCAATTTGACGTCAACAAATTTTTTCCAGTGGATCAACACAGACCCTTCCAAATGGTAGCGAAAACATTAAGTAATGCTAAAAATGTATGAAGTGCTTAATGTTTAATACTACTAAAAAGCTGGTAATAAACTAAACTTATATATTTTGAAATTCGAGATTGCATTTTTTAGTGTAAAAATATTTGAAAAAATTATTCTACATGTATTGAGCCGTTGTGCTTCTTTTTTGTAGGGGGAGGGGTGTTCTGGGATTGTTAACATAATATTTTAGGGGGGGTTCGTCAATGTTTGACAGTTGTTGACAAGGGGGAGGGGTCAACAACTGCCTAAAATTTGTTGACATAATTAATGGACGACCCCTTATCTGATATCAATGCTGATCTGAACTTATCTCATCTGATCCGTTCTGAATTGATCTTAACTAACGTGAACAGTTACTGATCTGAAACGAATTTCGTTCTGGGTCTGGCGGTGCCAGTAAGGGAACGCTTCTGCCTACTTGAGGGAGCTCTGTTGCCCCATCTCGGGTTTGGTTTGCCGCGGAAATCTTCGTTCTGCATCTCTGTGTAAACTTGTTGTTCCCATTGCGCGCATTTCGAAGACGCAGCGTCGTGCCTTTTCAGTGGTTTGGCCGACCAAGTGAAATAACCTTCCTTCAGAACTACAATGTTCTTTTAGCTATGGACTCTGAATACACCTTTCACAAGCAATTGAAAACTGTTCTTTATCAGGCCTAGCTCGGGAGCGCCTCTGAGTAGAACCCTTGAAGAGGCTCTATATAAATCTTATGATTGATTGATTGATTGATTGATTGATTGATTGATTGATTGATTGATTGATTGATTGATTGATTGATTGATTGATTGATTGATTGATTGATTGATTGATTGATTGATTGATTGATTGATTGATTGATTGATTGATTGATTGATTGATTGATTGATTGATTGATTGATTGATTGATTGATTGATTGATTGATTGATTGATTGATTGATTGATTGATTGATTGATTGATTGATTGATTGATTGATTGATTGATTGATTGATTGATTGATTGATTTATATCCTGAGTTGGACTGGGAGCGTCTCTAAGTAGGCGTCTTGTAGTGGCGCTCTATATAACTGCTCCGAATGAATGAATGTTTACAGTCCCTTGACGAAACATTCACAGTAAACGAGAAACACGTTCAAGACATCTTGCGTCGTCACGCACATAAGTATAGAAATCATCGCCGTTTCAATCGCAGCTTCAACAAGATCTATATCAATCACTGAGTCTACAGTCAAAACGCACCCACCTACAACGTCATCGCAAGCATCGGAGTATGGATTTGAATGCGGGTACCATTAGCCAGGATGACGTCACGATGAACCGTTGTGCGTCGAAACTAATGGACGTCAGTCGGTACATACTCTGCATTATGTATAGTCCCAGACAACATTAATGCCGTCGTTTAGGGTTCGTAATATCCTATTAAGCACGGTGTCTGTGCGAGTCAAAAATACCTGACCTGTACACAGAGCACTTCAATAACCGCTGTAATTAACACCTCTATGCGTACGTGCAGCAAGAAACGATTTTGACTTATGGCCAGACACCAGCATGTATTAATCATAAGCATTTTCTTAGCGAGCAAATTAGCCTACCTAGTGTTGACTTGTTCATTACCTTGTATAGTTTATGGACAAGAGCTCATTGTCCCCCGACCATGGACGTCTGTCTATTCGGTAGCGCCGTGCTGTCTCTGCTGCTAGTCCTTCAATTTCGAATGGGCCACTTCCTGTGGCTCGTCGCTCGGTGCCCAGTGCCTTTGCCACCCCGTTTTATTCCCACCTTGAAACTGTTCACTTTGCCGGGGTTAAGTCGGGAGTGCTCCTGAGTAGATAATCTTGAAGGGGCGCTATATAAATCTCCGATATGAATGAATGAATATTTATATATGTATGTAGGTAAGTAGATACATGTATGTATGCATTGTATGTATGTATGTATGTATGTATGTATGTATGTATGTATGTATGTATGTATGTATGTATGCATGAATGTATGAATGCATGTATGTATGTATGTATGTATGTATGCAGTGCTTTTTTTCAGCCGGAGCGGTCCGGAACGGCGTTCCGGGACCTTTTTTCAGCTTTAAAAAAATAATCTATTTAATTAAAATTTGTAATAAAAAATTATTTAAAATTATTTAGGTACTTTAACTTTATTTCAGTGCTTTAGTGTTAATCGATATTGATATATTATATGAAATAGAAATATTAGCATAAAATATGCCCCTATATTTGTTTGGAACTTTTTGAGTTCAGGAACCTTTTTTTCTAGAAAAAAAGCACTGTATGTATGTTTGTATGTAAGCCCTATACATGAATGTATGCATGTATGTGTGTATGTAAACTATGTACAGTACGTATATGTATGCATGCCGCTATTAAGCATTCCTGTATCAACACCCCTAATAAAGCGATTTTGTGCACTATTCACTGGTACTGTTTAAGTTATTGATTAATAATTATTATTAATGAACGTTTTTCTACAATACGAGGTCCAGTCCGCTCTTCTTCTCCGACTGATATCATTGTCCTCGGCTCCTGCGCTGTTCCACTAAGTCTTCTCGTCGTATCAGCTGTACAGCTGTTCACGGAGCTATAAAAATTAATCATATAATTCTGTTATGAGAACCCGAAAACAGGAGAAACCACGGAGACGAGGAGGACATGTTTTATGTCGGCTAATTTTCACTAATGAGAATCTGATAATGCTTTATCTTATTGATGCCTCTGTCCTGAATGATTGATCACTTTTACGACCACGTAATTTACTTAATAGATATATGTTCCAGTTTATGTATACAGACAGACAGACAGACAGACATACAGACATACATACAGACAGACAGACAGACATACAGACAGACAGACAGACATACAGACAGAGAGTCAGACAGACAGACAGGCAGGCAGGCAGACAGCCAGGCAGACATAGACAGAGTCTGTCTGTCTGTCTGTGCGTCTATGTTTTACAGACATAGACAGACAGACAAATAGTCAGACAGAAAGACAGACATAGGCAGGCAGACAGACAGACAGACACAAAGTCAGAAAATCAGACAGACAGAAAAACAGATAGACAAACAAACAGATAGACAAACAGACTGACAAACAGACAGACAAACAAACACACAAACAAACACACAAACACACAAACAAACAGACAGACAGACAGACAAACACACAAACAAACAAACACACCAACACACAAACAAACAAACAGACAAACAAACAGACAGACCAAAACGCTGTCGACAGCCAACTTAATGGCTGCATGATTATCATCGACGGAAAAGCTGATAGCATCGCATTATTATTTGATGTTCCTAACAGGTGCAACTCTTGAGAAATTCTCCGAATTTGGTTGTCCTTCAGACCATAGTTGTTAGAAACCGGTAAAAACGAAGTAAAAAACGGAAAAACGAGAAAAAACACGCAAAAAATAATTTGACTTTGTTGCATCTTGTACTGTATTTTAAAATTAAAAAAGAAAATAGTTTGACTTTGTTACATCTTATACTGCATTTAAAAATTAAAAACCTTGTTCACGCAATTTAGTTTTAATCAGAAAATAACACAAGTTTATTAGTAAGCACTAAGAAACATTAATCGACAACAATTATTTTATTTTTTAAAGTTTGGTTTTATAAGAAATGGAGAAATTAAAAATATCGAAATCTTTCAAATTTAAATTGTAAACATTAAGTCCACGCTGACAAAACTAACACAATTTAAAAACTAAACTTTGTAAGTAGGTCTATAGAGTGTAGCCTACTTAATTAAAATTTGAACCTACAATTTTTACTTATAATAACGACTTGATAAGGAGTAGCCTAATATCAGTCAGTTTATCAGTGATTCTGAGTTTAGGCCTACTCTGTACAGAGACAACATTTCGCATTTTGGATAGCTTAGAAATTCATAAAGTTACATAAAAAAATAAAAAACTGAAAAAGTGACGAAAAAGAAAAAACGAGGTTTTGGACAAAAATAAAAAAATAAAAAAATGTTTTTTACAACTATGCTTGAGACAGGTAGCCTAAGCCTAACGGAGAAATAGCGAAAACGGAATACTAGAACATGCGGAATAACTAGATGGCAGTTGACACCAAATATGCCTCTACCAGTATGTCCACATGGAACCCACAAAGGACCCATATTCCAAGATCAGACCCGTATAGAACTCGCGTAGGTCTCATCTAATGTCCATGGAATTGCTAGCATGCAGCGACATTTGACGGTTTCCTACACGATTCTACTGCAAAAATTGGATGATTTTGTTTACAAAGCCAATCGCACCCGTATTTGCCTGATATTACGTACGGTAACTAATCGACGAGGTTGAAATATTTATTTCTGTTTTTCCGACAGTGGCGTCTACCAAAAACGGGGTGTGGGGGGATTGTTGATCTCCAATAATATTACCGTCTGCAATACGAAAACTAATATAGCAGTGCGACCACTCTCCATTTTCTGAAATCCCAAGATCTTGCCAGAAAAATGTCAAGATTGGATAAAAGTGTACCAAAAATCCCAAGGCACTGAGAAACGAAAAAGTTGTGATGAAATATGAAATGCATTTTAACAGTCGCAATTATTCACAAAAAGCCGAGCCAAGAACTGGCAAGGAATTAACCGGAGCATAACATTGAATTAACAAATTACGTTTGCAAGTTACTATAATAATAAACGTCTTTCAGGCTGAGCGAATATTTTCTAATTTGATTCGCTGCCACTGTTGGAAAGCACGGTAAAAACTAATCTGTAGACCTTAGAAAAATCCCAAGATTGTTATGCAAAATCCCCAGATTCCAAGTCGGACCCCCAAATCCCAAGATGTTGGGAAAAAATCCCAAGGAGTGGTCGCACTGAATATAGGTCGGCCAGAACGGGAGGGAGGTTGATCTCCCATTTCAAAGTATGTCCATATTTTGATCAACAGGGTCAACGACGCTTCCCTCCTACGCCACTGAATAAGCAGATCTCCTAAGCCACTGAAGATTTACTGCACCTGCAAAACATGTTTTCGCACTAAGTCCACCAAATTATGGCTGATATGTGCAATAACGATGCATAGAAAACGACGGAGTCTGAATTTTGAGTCAAAGTGTCGCAAATGTATGCGGCGCGTGAAAAATAATCCTATAAATTTTGTGGCGCAATAATTAGCACCCTGATGAACCGATAATTGGATACCAGCTGCATACAAGAGAGGCGCAGACCATAGGCCTACCATACCAGACCATGATAGACTGGGAATTCTGGAAGCTTTAAGACGGAAGTCGTGGGAGATTGGTCAACAGAAACGCATTTAATATACAAGAACGAACGGTCTTAGTTGCATTTCCGAGGAAAAATTGAAAGGAAATTGAGACAGGAAACTGAGTGTGGATATATCTAAAGTACGTAGGCCTACATGTATATGGCCTTTCTGAGAATATGTAGGCAGAGACTTAGATATAACGTATGCATGGCTGTTCAGATAATACTTAGCACATATATACACATATATACATACATACATACATACAATGTCATACATACATACATACATACATACATACATACATACATACATACATACATACATACATACATACATACATACATACATACATACATACATATATACATACATACATACATACACACATACTTACATACATACATACATGCATACATACATACATACATACATACATGCATGCATATATACATACATACATACATACATACATACATACATACATACATACATACATACATACATACATACATACATACATACATACATACATACATACATACATACATACATACATACATACATATATACATACATACATACATACATACATCCATACATATACACACACATACATACATACATGCATACATACGTACATACATACATACATACATATACACATACATACAGACATACATACGTACATACACGCATACATACATGTATACATACATACATACATACATACATATATACGTACATACATACATACATACATATACACATACATACAGACAGACATACGTACATACACGCATACATACATATACACATACATACATACATACACACACGTACATATATGCATTGCATACATAGTTACATACATACCTACATGCTTACTGTATACCTCTATGTGATGCTGTAGACCAGTAAATCCCCAAAAACTATATACCAAGAGTTTTATATAGAAAGTAGCAAATAATCCTTTTTATGAGAACAATGATAGCAACGAACTTACTATCTAATTTCTAATTTAACTTGTACCTGGATGCGGTGTGACATCCCGAATAATCAATAAACGAAGATATATATATATACTTAGACTATTCAGGTTTTGGGCCAAGTGTAGATCTTTCCATCTATAGGTGTATGGCAAATGATTGGAGGGTGTGTGTATTTAATAATCAGCTTCGTAATCGTAATCGTAATTTCGAAATTTAGTCAAAACCAAATCAATAGGTAGGCAAGGTCAGCATTTGGTTTCAGATAAATTGTAGTTATACTTGTAATACTTGTTAAACTTGTATTGTAATCGAACTCTTATAAAGCGCCACTCAGCGATTCAGAGGCGCGCCCAACCCAAGTCAGTGCTAACACTAACATATAAAATGGCGTTTTCAAACCAGAGGAAGAGACACACTGAGGAGCTCAACCCGAAATTCCTGCAGAAGATGGTTTCAACCAGAGGGGACGACATAAGCGCCATCGGTTGATGCCTTGTGCATTAGACACCGGCGCAATAGAAGTTGCTAATTATATAAGCAAAGATTCTAGATTGAGCAGTGGCCCCGCGCATTCGGGGAACAGCCATGCAGAAGGCCTCTGGCGGCCGAGCGGAGAGGAAAGCGACCTGGGAGTGAAGAGACCATAGTATAGCAGAACGTCTTGAGGTGAAGATCCAAGTGTGATGCAGGGAGACAGGTGGATGGGGCTTACTACTCACCGGCTTAGCACCAGATCGGCGAGCGAGCTAAGTGGAAGAGGTGGAACCAGGATAGGATTTGTGGAAACTGAATGTTTGCAGTTTCAAGTGCAAGACCTTAGAATAGCCGGGTGTCGTCATCTTGTTATTTTGAGATTTTTTTCTGAAATGAGCAGACGGCGGCTTTTACAAAGCACACAATACTGTCCTCATTAATACCTGAGTGCCGCGCTTTGTCGGTTCCTCGCTTTCATCTCTTGTTCTCCAAAGCCATCTGCAGTTCGCCCACTTTATACCACGGTCATTTGCCGTCTGTTGCAAGATTGAGCAACTGAGCACTTGTATGTCTGCCCGGAGTACTACTATGTGGCGGGCGATGTCGCTTTCTTCAAATGACGTAATATGGAAAAACATCCCTTATGAGCGGCATTGATGTTGAACTGGATGCTGTATGGTTGCTGAAGAGGGATGAGACGTCTGTCCATCAAAAGCATCAGTCTCAATGGAATACTAACAAGCCTGATTACAAAGCATATACATAATACATAATACATAGACAGAGGCATGCAAGGTAAAAAAAATGCGTTGTACATGAATATCGTTATCATCATCATTTGAATCATCATTATCATCAGTCGTCGTCGTTATCACTATCATCATCATTGTCATCATCATTGTCATCATCATCATCATCAGCAGCAGCATTATCATTATCATTATGATTATTATCATCAATGTCATCATTATCATTATCATTATCATCGTTGAGATCATCATCATCATCATCATCATCATCATCATCATCATCATCATCATCATAATCATCATCATCATCGTCATCATCATCGTCATCATCATCATCATCATCATCGTCATCGTCATCATCATCATCAATGGCGTGCACTTCTTTTGAGCGCCTACCTTTCTACGTCTCCGCCAATCGTTCCTGTCCTGGGTTCGTCTCCCGTCTGTGTAGCCCGCAGTTAATTGATCCAGCATCCGCCTCCACCACCCGGGTCCATATGTCCGCATTTGTGGTCCGACTGGTCTCTTCTGGATCCTTAAGGGACCGGAAGTCAAGGCCAGGAACGCCCCCCCCCCAAACAGCCAGAGTTTTTAAATTCAGTTCGAGTCTCTGTTCAGTGCGTCTGAAAATTTCCATACTGGTGATGGGCGCTGTATATCGAGGTCGCAAGACAGTCCGCGGGCAACGCTTTTGGATGGCATCTAGATTCACATCTAGGGCCGATACATTTTTAAACGCATACATACATACACATTACTATACATACATGAATACATACATACATACATGCATACACATACATCCATACATACATACATACATACATACATACATACATACATACATACATACATACATACATACATACATACATACATACATACATACATACATACATACATACATACATACACACACCCATACAGAGATCAGTTGAGAGATGGAGTCAGTCGTCGCTGAGTCTTGAGACAGACATCGCTCAGCTCCATCGACGCAGACCCAATATACGGATGCGACGGATGAGCATCGGTTGCCATAGCTACAGAGGAGGAGGCAGCAGAAGCAGCAGCAGCAGCAGCACCTGCCTCAGCATCCCACTCGGAGTCCGCATCCGTCTCAGAGCCATCACCAGATGCAGTGGACCATATAGGACAGCATTGCATTGGCAGATGCACTGGACCATAGGACAGCATTCGGTTTCTTCCTTGTCTGAATTAGCTTACGAAATGCGACGCTATATAATCTGGTGTTCTCGACCGGTTTATTGCTTCAATTAAAGACTTTGCGATTGATTAATCGACTGACTAATTGGTCAGTTCCATTGAAAGAGGTTCAACACCGACGGCTACAGCATGGTAAGTGGCTTAAGCATATCAGTTCATTCATTCATTCATTCATTCATTCATTTCATGGATTTATATAGCGCCCCTTCAAGAATAATAATAATAATAATCATCTTTTTTTATTGAAGCGCCTGACAAACGCACAGCGCTGTGCATTTACATGTTATGCAATTGAAACAATTCACAAGAACACAAATGACAGAAGACATAAATCTTAACTACTAACAGAACAGACAGCCTGCAATACACGGCGCTAATAGCAGCCTGCAAAGCATATGTACGCCCTACGGGACTCGAACTCGGTACCTCTCGCTCTCTATACCAGTGTGTTATCCAATGCGCTATCGGGCCCCCCTAGAAGCCTACTCAGAGTCGCTCCCAGTCCAACCACGGTGATACAGATAAATCTTAAGGAGCCTGTAGAACGTAGATGAATTATCCCTATAGGTAACAGGCGTCTCTCCAACGGGAGACCATTCCGGATAGAAGGACCTACAACTGAGAAAGCACGACGCTGACAGGTTGAGGTTCTAGCACGTTCATGGTTAGGGATAGTAGCAATTCACGAAGTCACGAAAGCCGTTAATTCCGTGATTTTCGGCATTTTGCCGTGAATGCCGTGAATTTCCCCAAATGCCGTGAATTGCCGTCATTTGGGCAAATTTTATTAAATTAATGCAACACATTCGGAACTGACATTTTCGCCCCAGTTTTACAGACGAGACCTTGGCACAACGTGTTGTAGTGATGGTCTACAATTGCAGAAACCAACTGTAGCCTATATGTGCCGAGCGTTGACTCTGGCACTTAGCATGACATTACATAGCGACATCGCGTCGCTACTCCGGATGCACATGTATGTTATTGATGCGCCGACATTGATTAAGTCTCTTCGTAAATACAAATGTGATTTGATGCAGGTCGTTGACACTGACATTCATACATAGCGAACAAGTCGTTTGTTTCTTATTTGCGTTATTGTTTTGTCGGATATTACCAAAATAATAAAAGCTTGATTTAATGCCGTGATATTCGCCAATTTTTACTAAATGCTACCGTGAATGCTGAACTTTCGGCAGTTAATTTCTACTACCGTTTCTATTCATGGTATATTATACCCATGCCTTTCTAATAATTATAGTAATGTATGTTACGTAAATTTCCGACATTTTTCAGCGCCACGCAAAAGCCACATCGCGGAAACCAGCTTAAACGTCGGCGCTATATAAATTCAAGTCTGCAATAGCCAGGTTGCTTGGTCTATTTTGGTGCCAGGTGAGATTCGAGGGGGGGTTTACTACTACTACTACTACTACTACTACTACTACTACTACTACTACTACTACTACTACTACTACTACTACTACTACTACTACTACTACTACTACTACTACTACTACTAGCAGCAGCAGCAGTAGCAGCACATACGTTTGCGTACATACATGTACATACATACATACATACATACATACATACATACATACATACATACATACATACATACATACATACATACATACACACATACATACATACATACATATACCCACACAATTATATACATGCATAGATGATGCATTAATACATGAATACATACCGTTGGCTATGCGGGTAAGAATAATGAAGTCGCTAACACTTCATATCAATGGTTGACACTGGGGGTTAGCCTAATGGACTGCAGGCCATTCTGTTCCTACATCGCAGAACGCAGATAGATTGGTCTAATAATTGACAAAGATGGCAGAAAAAAATCGACTTAACAGGATTAAGTCTACAGGATTTACGAGCGCCAAAGGAACTTCACGGGATGAGTTTCCTTTGAGTCGGGAGTCATGCTAAACACTCAGACTGCGTTTAATCACAGTTGCGAGGGGCTCGACCGTATGCAAGAAACGCTCAGGCTAACGGTGATATATAATAGGCTACATGCACACGTTTTTGCTTAGCGACCGCATAACCTCGGCTTTGATAATTTTCCAATGAATTGATCGGTAAGATCCGCTCCATCGCTGTTTGTTTTGAATGGATGCCACGCCATTTAAAGACCGAGCTAGCCCGAGGTTCAATTCCCTGAAATGAGCCATCAACGGGAGGGGAAGCGGGAACCACGCGCACAATGGCGCATCGTTTTAAAGCGAAATCTCATTCCATACTCATGAACTTTAGGATATAGGAGAGAGATGCTTGAGGCTCCAAAAGACAGATTGCTAAGGAAAAGCAGTCGAAGACATAAAATAGTAGCAAATATAATTCATCGCACAGGCTGCTTGCAATTACAAATATAATGACTCATATCAAAGTAAATAAAGCAATTTTTATAGCGCCCCTAAAGCATCTCCCCATAACGCTGCATTGTCCGTTTACGGCGGATGAAGACCATATTGGTTTGGCAAACAGAGATAACAGTTCTCAGGCGAGCTTAACGATGTCTTCGCATTTTCTATGCATGCATTTATTCACCCATGGGCAAAGGATCGAGAAGCAATCGGATGGAGTGTTACACTGCCGCTGTTAGTATTCGAAACGTTTATAAATATTTATGTCCGACAAGACTGCCCGTGTGGCATGGCCAAGATTAGTCTTGTGGACAGACTTAACAGCCTGTGACAAACGGTCGATCCTGGTCTCTCTACAGTGAAGACGAAGAGAGAATAACACTCTTTTCCTAAACATAGACCATTACTTAAATTCACTGAGCTGATCCGGCAAATGCGTCACCTAGCTGAACGAAATCGTTCTCGCAATAAAAGTCCTAATGTGTCCACTGCCAAGTTGCCAACGTACTGACCGACCAACTGTCACTGACCAGCTGACCATCTGGTCAACTTATCAACTAACTAACTGATAAGCTGGTCAACTGACTTACCATCCAACGACACTGTTTCGTAACATATATACTTAGCGTCGCCCTCCTCCTTTCTCCAGACTTGGGACTGGCACTACCAGAGTAGTGGCGGAGTTTCCTTCAGTCAGTCATTCCAATCATTTACGTAGCGCCTCTTGAAGCTACCTACCAGACCCGCTCTACACCGAGCATAAGGCTGATAAAACTGCAACTAGCGAACGTCGTTTTCAGGAGTGTTATTCGATGTTCAGACGACTGTTCAGTCACGGATAAGAGGCGTCAAAGGTCTTCCGTCGAAGTGTGTGCAAAGAGGCAAGGGAGTAATAACTCTTAACAAGTAACAGCTTTATCTATCACTGATAATAGGCTCTGTGCGGACATTTCCAGTATAGTCTAGCAACGTAACGAAGTGTGATGTGCTTTGCGGAACGGTTGGACGAGCGCCTGAACAGTAATGCGAAAAATGTAAATTACATTCTCCCTCTGAGACGGTTAGTATGCGCTATAATAAAACACGCTCACTGTCCTTTAGTCCCCCACTGTTTTTTCGGTGCCCTCGAGTGACCTCACTCTCCCTCGTGGCTCTCCGGCTGTCACTCCGTATCGGGTCATCGTGCAGCGCTTGGACCGTGAAGTAGGGACATTGGTGCGACCGTATAAATATGGATTTGATCGTCTTGGATGCCATGGCCAATCTTCGGACATCTTCGCTCATCCGTTCAGAATCCGCAACTGTCTGCGAATATGCGTCGGATTGACCTCATCTGCGAACCAATAGTGTAGTCTCTGTCTCTGTCTCTCTGTCTGTGTCTCTGTGTCTCTGTGTCTGTCTGTCTCTGCCTCTCTCTGTCTGTCTCTGCCTCTGTCTCTGTGTCTGTGTGTCTGTGTGTCTGTGTCTCTGTCTCTGTGTCTGTCTGCCTCTGTCTGTCTCTCTCTGCCTCTATATGTCTGTATCTGTACCCCTCTCTCTCTATCTCTGCTTCTCACACACTCTCGCACTCACTCACTCGCCCCCATCTTTTTCTTTCGCTCTCTCCCTCCTTTTCTCTCTCTCTCTCTCTCTGTCTCCCCTTCTCTCTCCCTCCAACCCTCTCTGTCTCTGACTATCTCCCTTTCTTTCTCTCTCCCTCTCTGTCTCTGTCTCCCTCCCTCTCTCTCCCTCTCTCTGTTTCCCCTGCTCTCTCCCTCCAACCCTCTCTGTCTCTGTCTCTCTCCCTTTCTTTCTCTCTCCCTCTCTGTCTCTGCCTCCCACCCTCTCTATGTCTCCCTCTCTTTCACCCTCTCTCTACCCTTTCTCGCTCTCTGTCTCTCCCCTCTATATGAGCATTAAAGTGCGCACGCATCTCTGTCTCTCTCTGCCTCTGTCTCTCTGTCTGTCACTGTCCCTATCTTTCTGTTCTCTCTCGCCTTCTTTCTGGACATGGGCAAAAACACCTCAAGCACCCAGCTGTCATTAAGCCTTTTCTTTATACAACACGTGTCATGTACGTCCTATAATATATGCGCATATATAACTATATATTGTATAACAAATATGTATGCATATATCATATGAGGATTGGATGCATGGCAGATACAATGCGATACATGTATATAAATACATACATACATATATATATATATATATATATATATATGTGTGTGTATATATATATACGCTTCTGGAGTGTTTTGGATGCTGAACATGTTTTCTGCAATACCTTGGATGCCAATCAGAAAATGTAAATGCAGAAAAACGCAGTGACATTTTCTACATGTGTTTAGTGGAATGGTTAATACAATGGTCACATTTTTGCACTTGCATACAAATGAACCCCGAGTTAATACAAATGGAAATAGCCATGTCCCTGTCTTATAGATCATAATAGAGTATATACATGCACATAAATAGAGCACAGCACAATGTATATATATATATACACACATATACTGTACGTATATATTATAGGCCTACGCATATTTCCTACCTCAATCCACCCAATCCTTCCTATACCCTAATCCATCCAATCTTTCTTACCCTAATCTATCCAATCCTTCCTACCCTGATCCATCCTATCCTAAACTCACCGTAATCCATACAATTCCTTCTACCCTAATCCATCCAATCCTTTCTACCCCAATCCATCCATGCTAGGTTTCTTACTATAACAACTTAGTTTTCCTGTACTCTGCTAAAGTACTTCCTCTCATATCATCATTTAACTCCCCATAGTCATGTATATGCTGATGACTCTCAACTATAGTTAACTTGTACAGCTCAATCAGCTGTCTCTAAATACAAGTCTACGGATATGGCTTTATGTCTCAAAGAGAGAAAGAGGTTACGGGTACATTAACTGCTATGTTGGGTTTCGTTGAGGACGAGAAGACTTAAGAAGGCGAGGGACTGGATCGATTAGGCTAGGAATCCTGAGGAGGTGTGATTTTATTTTTGAGTAGACAGCCTGTAGTGTGATAAGTTGTGGCAGATTGTATTGTATTGTATTGTAATTGAACACTTGTTATAGCGCCCCTACCAGATTGCCTATTCAGAGGCGCTCCCGACTACTGCGCGGACGCTGAATCGGAGTTTCACGCCGAAGCGCATGAGCAATTGCGAGTTAAGGGTCCTTACGCGGCGGCTTTGAGGTGGATTCGAACCCGCAACCCTGCAGCTTGCGAGGCACCGAACATACCCCTATACCACCGCGCCCCAGTTGTATTGTGTTGTGTTGTATTGTGTTGTATTGTACTCCACGTTTATAATGCGACCGAGCCACCCGCAAGAAGTATTCATTATATATGTATTAAAATACATCCGTCTATTTAGATATTCAGATGATGGTAGATAGCCAGCGGTATTGTCGAGATAAGTGAGAATTTGCGGAATTACTTTGATCTCTTCCTCGAGCTCATAAAACTGCCAATACTCGTGTTGGATCACATATCTTATAACGCCAGGACTATTGCAATTCAGTGCTCAGTTGTCTTCATCGTTGCTTTTATGCATGCAGCTGCTGACCTAGCTCGTCAGCTTCCTCCAGGATCTCCGGTTGCGTTTCCAAAATAGCACTGATTATCTTTTACAACTCGGGTTCACTTAAGGTTGTACTTTACGATTAGCACCGAACTACCTTTTGGCTTGTGCATTACAAACAGCGCTTAAACTCTCACTAAGACAAAACTCAGATCGCATTTCTCTGCGCAAATGTTTACTCCATTTCAACAAAACACTCGTCAGGTTTCTCTGCCTCCTTCCACGCTGGTCTTCATCGATATAATTCACTTCCGCTGGTCTTGGTGGACTCTTCTGATTCTCGTATTTCATTTCACAAACGACTGAAGATTAATTTTCTACCTCACCTGCGCTTTTGAGGTGAATAAATTTTCTTCTATTTAGAACCGATATTAATACCTGAATTAATGGTGTTAATGATAATGACAATAATAAAAATAATAGCAATAATAATTTATTTATTTATTTATTATTTCCTAATATCTCCATACAGCCTATTCATGCATTGAGCAACAATCACGGATTACATCTCTCTCCCTCTCAACTCTCTCTGTGTCTGTCTGTCTATGTCTGTCTGTCTCTGTCTGTGTGTGTCTCTCTCTCTCGCTCTCTCTCTTTCTCTTTCTCTTTCTCTCTCTCTGTCTGTCTCTCTCTCTCTGTCTGTCTGTCTGTCTGTCTGTCTGTCTGTCTCTCTCTCTCTCTCTCTCTCTCTCTCTCTCTCTCTCTCTCTCTCTCTCTCTCTCTCTCTCTCTCTCCCTCCAGTCTTTCACTATCTTTCTCCATTCTCTCTCTACATTTGCATATCAATATAATGAATACATTTTAATACATAAATATACATAAATATATATTATGACTACATATTTAATACATAAATATACACAAATGGGATACGAATCTATATATCGAATAGTAGTAGGTCGTACTTTCGCAGTTCCTGTGTTTCTGCTTTTCTCTGCATCGGCGGAAGGCAATCCTCGCAGATGATGTTTTTGTGTTGCTATCGGGTCAGTAGCGAGACGCCAAACAATCATGTAAAATGGCGCTTGACTCCATACGAGATTAAATTAGCCGTATGACTGATGATTCGTTCTGGTTTGTAGCCATGCGAGGTATTTACATACGTACTTTATTAATGGCGTAATAGATGCACACGTCAACATACGTTCATTCGTATCCGCATATATAGGCCAACCTACATACATACATACAAGCACTGCGTCGTACGGGAGCGCGGGACCAACAGATCTCCACGGGCCTCTGGTATTATACATGTCTACGTAAGCGAAGCTTTACATTAGATTCATTGTTTATTTTGTTTACTTTTGTCGTCCTTTGGAATGCGCCACCATTGGGTAGTTGCGGCGCCACGAGTTAAAAAGTAGGCTATAGTATGGCAAAATGGGAAATTAGGGAGCCTGACGTTTTTTGCATAATTATATTAACAGTGTTTCGTGCAATTTTTGTAGTCTAAAATACACGTTTAAACGTATTAAAAGCATTGTCTGGCTTTTAGCAGAAAAAAGTGGTACGGTAAAAATAAGCTGTTGCCGTACCACCTTAAAAAGTGGTACTATACAAGTATGCATCTACGTGTCCCTTCTACCGCATTCGTGAGTTTCTCGTAAGGCGCTAAATAAATAGGCATATGCATACACACATAAATACATACAAAACAAGACAAGGGGAAACGAAAAGGGAAAGCTAGACAAGAGAAGGGAAACGAAAAGGGAAAGCTAGACAAGAGAAGGGGAAACGAAAAGGGAAAGCAAGACAAGAGAAGGGAAACGAAAAGGGAAAGCTAGACAAGAGAAGGGAAACGAAAAGGGAAAGCAAGACAAGAGAAGGGGAAACGAAAAGGGAAAGCAAGACAAGAGAAGGGAAACGAAAAGGGAAAGCTAGACAAGAGAAGGGAAACGAAAAGGGAAGGCAAGGCAAGAGAAGGGAAACGAGAATGGAAGGGAAGACAAGAGAAGGGAAACGAAAAGGGAAGGCAAGGCAAGAGAAGGGAAACGAGAAGGGAAGGGAAGATAAGAGAAGGGAAATGAAAGGGAAAGCAAGACAAGAGAAGGGAAACGAAAAGGGAAGGCAAGGCAAGAGAAGGGAAACGAGAAGGGAAGGGAAGACAAGAGAAGGAGAAACGAAAAGGGAAGGCAATACAAGAGAAGGAAAACGAAAAGGGAAGGCAAGACAAGAGAAGGGAAACGTAAAGGGAAGGCAAGACAAGAGAAGGGAAACGTAAAGGGAAGGCAAGACAAGAGAAGGAAAACGAAAAGGGAGGGCAAGACCAGAGAAGGGGAAGGTAAAGGGAAGGCAAGACCAGAGAAGGGGAAACGAAAAGGGAAGGCAAGACCAGAGAAGGGGAAACGAGAAGGTGTGTGTGTCAAGAGAAAAAACGAACACTCTCGAAGACCTTGTGAGCCAAGGTGCTTTCAACGTTTATCGTGGACGTCACAAGATCAACCGATTGGTAACAGTGTTCGCCTTGTAACGCAGAGAACACGGTTTCGAGTCTCACCTGAGAAGGTCGATGTTTAAGGACCTTGAACAAGTCCTTCGCTCACAATTGCTCAGCGTCATCGATTGATGCCTGGCCATAAGATAATGGCTCTTCACAAATGTATAAAATTTCATTAGATAGTATCTCTCAATAGATGCATAAAATTTCACTTGATAGTAGGCCTATCTTTTCATAGATGCATAAAATTTCATTTAATAGCGACTCTTCATAACTGCATAAAATTTCATTAGATAGTAGGTCTATCTCTTCATAGATGCATAAAATTTCATTTGATAGTAGGCCTATCTCTTCATAACTGCATAAAATTTCATTAGATAGTGGCGTTTAGCAAATGCATATAATTAATAATAATAGTTCGGTGGAGAGGAGACGCAAGCTGCCCTCAAATTTATCCTGTTTTTCTTATCGGGAAACTAGCATCCGACGGGATAATGATTGGTGATCTACAACGGGTCAAGCGAACCTTGTCACTTGTGTCGCCCACCATAGCAGAGAACGAGTTAGGATCGTAAATTATATTCCATGTACCACTCGACGAAGGAAGGAGGCGCTTTCTGTTGTCAAGAGTCATCAGTCTGTTGCAGGAGTTAAAGGAGACAGACAGACAGACGGACGGACAGTCAGAGGGACAGGCAGGCAGCGTACAGATACACGGGCAGATGGACAGACAGACAGAGACATATAGACAGACAGATAGGCAGACAGACAGATGGACGGACGGACAGACAGACAGACAGAGACAGATGGTCAGATATATAGATATACAACCAGGCAGAGAGACAGTAGACAGACAGACGGACAGACAGACAGACATATATATGTAGACATATATAGACATATATGCAGACAACCAGCCAATATCTAGGCAGGCAGATATACGGACAAACAGACAGACAGACAGATAGATAGACAGACAGGCAGGTGACCCTCCCTCCACCCCCATTCGAAGGGTATCCATGCGGCAACTCGAGGACTTTGTTTTTGCGGTTCAGAAGCCGAGGAAGCGGGCAACACGGAGGACACTCCGACCGTTAATTAGACCCTCATTAGTAAATGAAACCCAAGAAGACGCAAAGACTCCTCTACGTCAAGTATGAAATATGAAATATGAATTATTATCGGAGAAGCGAACAGACCACGGATACTGGGAACATCATTAAAGAAATGTCAACTAAGAATCCTGTAATTTACCCTCGTCTCTGCACATTCGCATTTCCTCGTTACTTTGTGCGCGTTAAAGATATTCTTAATAACAGTGTGATTCTCCTTACAGATTTTATTTTAGTTATAGTTACAGTTATAGTTAATGGTTTTATTTTAGTTATAGTTATAGTTATAGTTAGAATAATTTTTTAGTTATAGTTATAGTTATAGTTAATGGACTTTTATTTTAGTTAATTTTAGTTACTACTTAGTTACAATAATTAAGGCTATAAGCAAAATTGTACGTATTAACATGCTGTTTCACAATTTGCTCAGAGCTATGACAGCCGTTGAAGCAAGCTTCATGAACACACGAGTTTCCAAAGTAACTGACAAATTGCATTATAAAAATATCCCACTTTTTTCTCATTTATGTCGAATCGTCCATATTTCAATTCCTATTTTTATTTTTTGTATTAACGAAACTAAAGATGAATTTTCGTTATTGTTATTTTCGTTATAGTTATAGTTATAGTTAATGATATTTTTTAGTTATAGTTATAGTTATCGTTAACGAAATCATTTTATTTTCGTTAACGAACATTTTCGTTATCGTTATCGTTAACGAGAATCACACTGCTTAATAATAATATTATAAATAATATCGGAGTTCCGGTGTGTGCCATAGTCTAGTGGCTAGCGTGCTGGTCTGTCGGTTGTATGGTTGGGGGTTCAATTCCTTGCCAGGACAGAAATATGTGTTGAGATAATCCC
>JACEVL010000148.1:1887500-1900000 GCA_020284085.1 Aporrectodea caliginosa | reverse complement strand
ACCAAGCAAGAAGGATTCGACTACCTTATCGGGAAGTCATGTAGTAATGATGTAGTTTTACTAAATGTTCAAGGAATACAACATTTTAAAATTTGATATTTTGTAATTTGAGAGACAACACTCGACAGAAGCTATTTAGTTGTACAAATATAATATTTTTTATTTATATACATGTATCCTCATTTTCTTTTCTTCACGAAAGATCGCGGAGTGAACATTGTCTACTTGGCGAGGGGGCCACGTCCTATGTAAATTTCAAATGGGGGCATGGCCAGATTGCCCCTCTGGATCCGCCCCTGTATGTATACATATGTAGATATATGTACAGGCCTATCACTGCATATATCTACGACCAGCAGAGCGCAACGAACGCTGACCCGGTAGACCTAACATTGAGATATAAAGCCCATCTGATGTACTGTATGTCGGTGCGGTGTCAACCATCGCGGCATTCCCCAAGAGGAGGATCTTGAATTCAATTCTCTGCTCGACTGGGAGCCAGTGGAGCGAGTCTATGGCTTGTATATTGCAGCGATATCGGGGGTGAGTTTAACTTCAGAGGACGGCCAAATCCCATAATTATCTATAGGTTCAAATCCTCCTGGCGTGTGCAAGGCTTTTCTAAATCTAACAAAAGTCTTTACAAACTGAAAACAATCCGTCTTTTATTACTTAACAACTGATTTATATCGACTGCCCGTTGAGAAACTTCACACGCAAGTAAATCCGTAGAAATGAATCCGATAGGCGATGTTCGAGCGTGCAACTTCCTGCTGAAGAAAAACCACCCGAACGACGCTTTAAACGCGATCGCAGAAACCCTGCGAGAACGCACCCAAGTGATCGCGATAATCCAGCGAGAACGTGCAGACGTGATTGCGATAGGCAATTATTGTTTTTATTATGGATTATGAAGTCATCGTGTGATGCCATAGTTAGGCTACTAGGCCTACGTCTATGCTGTAACATGTTTATAGAAACTATGACTAAAAGTTATAAATAAATTTACAAATAAAATCCAATTTTTATAGATAAAGTTACTAATATGGTGACAATGAGACGTAGAGTTTCAGCTGCACAAGTTAGAGATTTGTTGACTTATATTGTTCAAGAGATGAGTTATTCCGAACACCTGTTTTGGGATGTTTTCTAACACACCTGATCAAAACATAGCCCTTGATGAATAGCTTATTCTTTCGGAAGGGCTTATGTTTTTCAAGCAATACTTGCCTGCAAAACAGTTCGGCATAAAAATTTACAATGTGAAAATTCCGGATATACTTCCTATAGATTTCGGCTGTACATGACGCGTACGGGATTAAAGGGCCCACGCAGCGAAAGGGTTAAGATGGTTTGAAAGTGTTTGCTGTACATGTACATTGTAAATGTACAGTGTCAAATGTGGCTTATAAGGCATGAATGGATTGAGTTGAAGAGCGTACGTACCTATATATTTATAATATTTATGTAAGTATCTAAGTATGTATGTATGTATGTATGTATGTATGTATGTATGTATGTATGTATGTATGTATGTATGTATGTATGTAGTATGTATGTATGTATGTATGTATGTATGTATGTATGTATGTATGTATGTATGTATGTATGTATGCAACTATGCATGTATGTATGTACGTATGTATGTATGTATATATGTATGTATGTATGTATGTATGTATGCATGCATGTATGTATGTATGTATGTATGTATGTATGTATGTATGTATGTATGTGTTTATACATACATATATGTATACATTGGAGATATATATATACAGCATGTACATTGTACAGGCATATCACTGCATAATCTCTACGACCAGCAGAGCGCAACGAACGCTGACCCGCTAGACCTAACACTGAGACATAAAGCCCATCTGATGTACTGTATGTCGGTGCGGTGTCAACCATCGCGGCATTCCCCAAGAGGAGGATCTTGAATTTAATTCTCTGCTCGACTGGGAGCCAGTGGAGCGAGTCTATGGCTTGTATATTGCAGCGATATCAGGGGTGAGTTTAACTTCAGAGGACGGTCAAATCCCATATCTAGGTTCAAATCCTTCTGGCGTGGGCAAGGCTTTTCTAAATCTAACAAAAGTCTTTACAAACTGAAAACAATCCATCTTTTATTACTTAACAACTGATTTATATCGACTGCCCGTTGAGAAACTTCACACGCAAGTAAATCCGTAGAAATGAATCCGATAGGCGATGTTCGAGCGTGCAACTTCCTGCTGAAGAAAAACCACCCGAACGACGCTTTAAACGCGATCGCAGAAACCCTGCGAGAACGCACCCAAGTGATCGCGTAATCCAGCGAGAACGTGCAGACATGGTCGCGATAGGCCATGTTCGGAGTAATCAGTCGATCGAAATGAAAGACACAGAAAACATGGCCGCTGGCGACACGCCACAGTATTACCATACAGCACTAGACAAGTTTTCACATCAGATTGGATTTGATTAGATCATATCAGATTAGAATAGTATGGTATGGTATAGTATAGTATAGCATGGCATAGCATAGTATAGCACAGTATAGTATAGCATAGTATAGCATAGCATAGCATAGCATGGCATAGCAGAGCATAGTAGGCTACAGCACGGCATAGCATAGCACAGCATAGCACAACATAGCATAGCACAGCATAGCACAGCATAGCACAGCACAGCATAGCAGAATAGCACAGCATAAAATAGCATAGCACAGCATAGCATAGCATAGCCTATAGCTCAGCGTAGCATAGCTTAGCATATCATAGCATAGCACAGCACATCATAGCATAGCATAGCACATAGCAGAGCATAGCATAATATAGCATAACATTGCATAGCATAGCATAGTATGGCATAGCATAGCATAGTACAGAATAGATTTCGTGTCTTCTCTGGTTCTCTTTCACGCTGTTTTCTTTCTACCCCCTGAGGGGTTACAACTGACACGGTTCTCACGGTCCCTCCCTCACCAAAGCAACATTCGCCAAAACAGCCTCACAGTATATAGACAAGCTGCGAAACCTTCGTCTTAAGCCCATAAACTCATATCACTAACTGTTTACACGGGCCTTGAGTTTGTTAAATGTGCATCATTTGCTTTAAACATTCACGAAGCCATTCGAATATTTAACGTCCTGCTGCAACCGGAAAAACAACCGTTTACGTGTTCTCTCGCAGCGAAAACGACCAGTTTAATCCGGATGTTATGTTTGCACAGAGCCTTTTAAGGATACATTATCGACAGACGATGCAAGAACGATGGCAATCGTCTGTAAACAAACTGAACAACGCAGCGGAAACGTTTTTAACTGTAACTGTGTTTTATGACTCCAATCGCGATGGTGGCCAAATGCTCAACGCATCAACCGATGGCTGAACAAAACAAGCAGTAATCAGGTCAATATCCCGAAGGTCAGTCCCATAAGACAGAGAGGCGGCCTATGGATTGAGTGATGTTTGTCTATAAGTGCACGCTGTCGATGGAAGATTAGACTATAATGGCTTTTTCTCCAGCGCTCAGTTAAATCAGAGGCGGCGCGGTTAGTTTGAGGTCAGGCTAGAATGCGGGTCAAGGTCCATCCAAATCTTAGACAGATGGATGTGTACAGGGTTGTGGTGGATAGTGTTTGAAATTGGAGCGGCGTGGAAAATACGGAGGAGGACAGTTTCGAGTGAATCGTAATTGCAAACTCCAAACTTCTAAAGCGCCACTCGAAAGCCAAGCGTAGGGCACCAACTTATTCACGAGCGCTGCGTCGAGTAACAGGACACAGAGGTTGTCCAAAGGGTAGTAAGAAGGAGGTCCGAGTCCGGTTGCCACAGGGGCAGATTAGCTATTTAGGTCGAGAATTGGAAGGTGGAGGATTGGATGAATGGGGTAGGAATTCTTGAATTATTCTGTTTTGAGTGGAAAGCCCATGGGTGAAAGACCTGCAAAGAAATTGCAAGAAGTGGAGTGGGTGGCATGGATATATATCTTTATTCTGAATCGAACAGTAACACAATCGAACAGTATGGATGATCAGTACATAGCAAGTTATACAGTCTCAGAATTGTTCATCAATGATCCTGTGTAGTAAACGATTAAATGGGGAGAAGAAGCTGACTCAGCTTATCTAGATCTGGCAGCTGTCAGTGCTTCGCTGAAAAAACACTGCAACAATGCAAAGACCGGACAATGCTTTGATTGCTTTTCCCATTATACTGGTGACACGTATTGGCTCTAAAGCAACAATGGACTTTATAGCTGCAGGCGCCGTTCTGTTTCAAAAGCACTACAACAGCAACAAAGCAAAAACTGGACAATTCCAGACCAGACGAGTAACAGTGGCATTAACAGCAGAGTTTCAATTTACTGCATGACACCTAAGGGGAATCGTTCCCTCGACTCGAAGGCAAGAGGAAAACAGAGTCTCTCGTTTAGAACCATTGTCACTAAAGCATTAAAGCCGTGAAAATAAGCAAACACTGATTACACGAGGGACTCATTAGTCTCCGAGGCGGAAGGATACGTCTACAGCCAGACGGTAAGACGGAACAATCAGCGCGAAAGTAGGCCCCGGTTGCCTGCCTCTCTGAAGGGGACGCTGGGTCGTCATGTGGCTGGCTTGTGAAACCGGTGCTCACACACATCGATCAGAATCTGTTCATTTAACCTATCTCCGAATAATGAACAATAAGAACAGCCGTCCATCAGTCCTGCGAAAGACATCTTAAATCGTACAGGCCAAATTGTAATTGTCATTGTAATTGTCATGGTAATTGTAATGGTATTTGTAATCGTAATCGTAATCGTTATCGTAATCTTCATTACAATTGTAATTGTAATCGTAATTGTAATCGTGATTGTAATTGTAATTATAATTGTAATCATAATTGTGATCGCAATTGTAATCGTAATCGTAATCGTAATCGTAATCGTAATCGTAATCGTAATCGTAATCGTAATCGTAATCGTAATCGTAATCGTAATAGTAATCGTAATCGTAATCGTTATCGTAATCGTAATCGTAATCGTAATCGTAATCTTGTAATCGTAAATGCAATATTGTAATCGTAATCGTGATTGAACGTGCGACGCTGTAGCAGATTGATGAGAGCGCTCGCCTTTTAACCCCGAGAGTACGGTTAGTTGCTGTTTAACGACTCTGTTACTATAACAAAGACGATTAGCGTCGCCCTCCTTTCTCCAGGCTTGGGACTGGCACTGCCACAGTTAGGATAGTGGAATCGAGGCTCTCCTGAAATGGTTAATGTGTAGGGACCGCGAGCAAGTCCTTCACTCGCAATACTATCGCTAAGCGCCGTTGATTGATGATTGGTCAATACATAAGATAAGAAGATAGTGACGTTTAATAGATGCATAACAATGACGATGAACATTTATATAGCGCCACTACACACGCAAAGTTATCAGCATTGTGTTTATCATTTTAATTGCGATTTAAGCTAAAGCGACCAACGATTTATGTCTTGGCCATTACATAAGTCGTTCGTTATATAAGGGCATGCATAAGTTTAATTTGTGGATTCTTAACTATAGCGATCAATATACGTTAATCAGCTTGAAGGAGTACTGAGAATAGAATAGAATCTTCGTTTTTTCGTTAACACATTGTCAGAGCGCAATGCGATTACAAGAACAAAATGTGTAAACATTGGCTATTCCGTTTAAAGTTTGGTCCAGGATATTATTGGCATTTATTTTATTGGTTAAAGAGTCTTAGGTTTAATATATGCCCTTGTAAAAAGCAGCCTATAAAGTTTTTTGGTTAGGAACAATACATGAACATGACAATGTTATACAGCCCTGGGAACAGTGCATCAGGGTTTCGCTAAAGGCGCTATGTAAATGATCTGAAACATTTACATATATACTTCTATCTGTCCATTAGACACTCGGTTGAGATCGTTTCTTATCCACATGGAAATCGCTTCCTCTTGGATAGGGATATAAATCATGGCTTATTTGCCGACTGTTAGATACAGGGCAATGAACCATTGGATTAATCGCCAGAAGGCCTGGAATGCTGCTTATCGTTGAAGATTCACGACCTATTCGCACGACTGAGTTCGTTGACTGAGCAACTGAGCTGGATGCGGAGTTGCGCGATATAAGGTCTTCCGTGCAGAAACAAGGTCAATATAATCGGCTTATAAATCACATATGATCTTCATCGACTTTTCTAGTTGCTACTTATGGCCAAGGAGCTTACAAACGACGTCTGTCCGAAATACATAAGACAGAGAGGCTTTATAAGGATAATCTTCGGTTGATTATAATAATTATATTGCTCTAAAAATGTAGTCTTCGAGACATTTCGAAAAAGAGTTCAAGCGCTTTTGTGAAGTAAAAAATGCGCTATATTAACCCTCATCCACACTGGTCATGAAAGTTTCGTTATTGCATACCGTTGGACCCCAACATCTGGAATACGTATTTCAAGTGATTACTACCTTCCAACACCAAAAAATTGCATAAGTTTCTTTAAACATGATTACACAAATTTCTCATTACGTTATTTGTCTTTCAAACGAATTTTTAAAGAAGATTTTAAAAGATTTTAGAAGAAAATTAAATATACTCATGACACGAATTACGGACACTGTCGCAGTAAGGACTGAATGTCCGTGTTCGATATTAACTTCACCACATGTCATGCAGAGGCTACAATTTGGCTCTTTATGTTCCAGCCAGAAGAAAAAGGACACTATAGAATGTATTTATCTCGACTGTCGTAATCGGATTCCAACTTCCTAGAATTATCTGCATCAGTAAAATTTCATATGGAGACGACTCTCTAATGTTCAAAATGTCTTTTATTGGCCATAATATGCATCATAACAGGTATAATAAACAGGTGAAGTGGTACCACTTTCTAATCTCTAATAACTCCATGAGGAAGAAGGATAATATCTTGTGGGCCAAGTCTATACACATACACGGTGATTCATTAAAAAACGTTCCCCTGCATAATTCACTGTAACTCTGTCAAATGTCATGCTATGTTAAAGAAATTTTAAAGGAAGACAGAGGAGTTATTTCTAAACATTAGGAAAGTTAAAGTTTATGTTCAAATTGACCCCCTTTGGAAGCTACGCATGCGCGAAGACGAGTACGCCACTGTTATAGCATGTTTATCTTCTTCGGTAAACACCATTTTGTCGAGATAGTCGTGACGTCATTAGTTTCGTCATTCGCGTTACGTCATTTTGGCTTTTAATGTGAACAATTTATGTAGCACTTGGCTAGAGCATCAAGCGTCATTGTTCTGAAATTTCAATAAAATTGATGGTCATCTACATGAGTTATGCTAACTTATGTAGGGGGACGTTTTTAATGAATCACCGTGTAGAACCACTGCGTGATGTCAGGTCATTTGCAGTGTCTTGCAGCTGGTATATCTGGAGAACTGGGCCTACCAACATGCTATTATATCTCGCACTACTCCGAACCATTTTTTTGTAGGAAAGTTTACTATGAAAGTTGTTCTATTTAGGTGTGTCAACTCTACTAGAAAATTGTGTCTACATAATTTTGCTTAGGTTAATTTTAATAGATTTATAGGTGTGGGGTCCAGTTGGACCACAGGGGTCTCTGCGGACCCCATTTGAAATGTTGAAATTTTTATTTGTCTGACATCATATGCCGACCTACAAATGCATGTAGTTATTGGTCGATGAAGGACCGACAATTACATGAGATCATATGGTTGTGACATCTAGCACACAAAAGTTATACCTATGCCAATACGGCTGGGGTGCGCCTGGACCCCAGGAATGTGGATGAGGGCTAAGTGTCCTGATAGATACATGCATACATGCTTTGTCTGAAATCTACTATAGACAGAGGGTTTATAAGGACAATCTTCAGTTGATAATAATTATTATATTGCTCTAAATGTGTATTGTCTTCGTCACATTTCAAAATAGAGTTAAAGCGCTTTTGTGAAGTAAAACAATGCACTATATTGAGTGTCCTGATACATACAATGTCATACATACATGCGTTGGTCGTGCGGGGGCGCTCCTGAGTAGTATATCCTTAAAGGGATTTTATATAAATCTTCGTAATTAAATTAACGAAAGCAGACGTGTAGTCTGTGCTAGAACCACTTCAAATTAACCTGGAACGTTTTATTTCCCTTAAAAGCCGTGACTGCAGTGTCCACCGAGACAGCACTATCATCCAAGCCATTCCACAAGTCTACAACTCTTGCACCGAAGAATCTCCTCTGTAATGTTCCTCTCGGATATGCAACAACCACGAAATCGAATAACCACCGTTCGTAGCAACGTCCTAAAAAAAACACCGGTCAGCCACTGGATCCCGTCAGGCCTTTATAGCTTCGGTGACCAGCATCGGGCGCATATCAAAGTCTCCCCGAAATATCGGTTGGACCTGCAACCGGTGAAGTATAACTTCATTAAGATGTTTTGTTTCAAAGCAGCAGTTGATCAGGTCACCGCGGTTACGCAGTATAGTATAATATAGTATAGTATAGTATAGTATAGTATAGTATAGTATAGTATAGTATAGTATAGTATAGTATAGTATAGTATAGTATAGTATAGTTACTATAGTATAGTATAGTATATATATATATATAATATGAAATTTATATAGCGCCTCTTCAAGATTACTACTCAGAGGCGCTCGGTATATAAGGCGAGGCATTGCCTTGTATTTGCTGGTTGGTGGGGGATAATTACGGTTCACTGGCGTCCAGCGGCAATGGTAGCTAAGTAGGCAATAAAGTAGAAGAACAACACCTTAAGCTAACACAAGAAGCAGCTACAACTGGTAAATGTGAATGTAATTGAACACGAGTTTATATAGCGACTGTACATGGCCTCGACCCTGCTCATTTTTCAATGAATTGATCAGGTGAGATCCTTCATCACCGGTGAACGTTTGAATGGACGCCACGCCATTTAAGGTCCCCGTGTACGGACCGTGCTAGTTGTGACGTGCAAGGGACTGCTATTCTCTTCCTGATCCTCTTGAAAGTCGAATGACAACTGAGAGACGAATGGAAAAAAACAACCAGGCAAATAGAACGACAAAGGAAGTGTCAATAAGATATACAGAGGCAAAATAAACGATGAGGAAGCGAGACATAGCAACCAAGACGGTAAAAAACGAGAAGAAAAACAACGGGAGAGGCACGTGGATTATTAAAGAGCAAGAGAGAGAGACACAGAAAGATAGACAGAGAAAGAGACACACAGATAGACAGACAGACAGACATACATACACGAAAGATTGTTACACATCCACAGACAACAAAAAAGACGGAATATAAACGAAGAAATAGACGAAGACAGAAATTGACAGAGGGACATATAAAGAGATAGACAAAGGTAAAGAGACAGACAAACAGATACACAGAGATATGGATACGCCGACAATTACAAATAGATGTGCATCGACACATACATAGAGAGACTGAGACACAGAAACAGAGAGACAGAGACAGACAGACAGACAGACAGAGAGAGACACAGACAGACAGACACACATACAGACACACATACAGACACACTGACAGACAGACACACACAGAGAGACGGAAACAGAGACAGAGACAGAGAAACAGACAGAGAGGGACAGAGAAACAGACAGAGACAGAGACAGAGAAACAGACAGACAGACAGACAGAGGATAGAGAGAGAGACAGACAGAGAGACAGACAGACAGAGACAGAAACAGGAACAGAGATAGAGACAGAGAAACAGACAGAGACAGAGAAACAGACAGAGACAGAGAAACAGACAGAGAAACAGACAGAGACAGAGACAGAGAAACAGACAGAGACAGAGAAACAGACAGAGACAGAGAAACAGACAGAGACAGAGACAGACAGACAGACAAACAGAGGATAGAGAGAGACAGAGAGAGAGAGCGACAGAGAGAGACAGAGACAGAGACAGAGACAAAGACAGATAAACAGACAGAGACAGATAAACAGAGAGAGAGAGAGAGAGAGAGAGAGAGACAGACAGAGACAGAGACAGAGAGAGAGAGAGAGAGAGAGAGAGAGAGAGAGAGAGAGAGAGAGAGCGTAGGTAGATAATTATCGACATCTGCTGGTTACAGTATGAGAGGATGAAACGGGAAATATGGCAGCCGACGAGAATACATTCGACGCCTCTGGGATTCAGTGGCACCGAGTCCTGCTCCTGCTGCTGCTGCTGCTGCTGCAAAGGCTCTAGAGGGACACGGAGAAGGATGAGCAGGAGGATGGGATGAAGAGGACAAATAAGAGAAGATGATTGCCTGAAAAAAGAGAGAAAGAGTGAATTTAAAGGAAAACAAAAGAAACAAGAGTAAGACGCAGAAGAAACATAAAAGGTTAACGAGGGCAGACGGAAGACGGCAAAACCCTCGAAGGGCCATTTTGTAGCGCTCATTTAAAAGACATGGCATGATAATGACTCTTCGTTTCAGTGCACGACATGCAACGCGGAGAGTATGGGTTCGATCCCCCAATGACCCGGAATAATCGCGGTTTTACTGATCTAAATCGGGCGCTTTTTCTTCGTATAATGTTTTTCTTTGTCTGTACGAATTAAAGGGAATTCTGTCGGATGTATTTGGGCACGGTATCCGATTGGTTAGATCGCTCGGCTTGTAACACGAAGAGTACGGGTTCGAGCCCTCACTCAGTCGAGCGCGGTGTATGGAGGGACCTTAAGCAATGTGTTCACGCGTAGTTGCTCAGCGCCATCGATGCTCTACCGTATGCATGGTCGTGTGAGCGTTTGGAAACTTGGGAGGAATAATATCATTTATATATATATATATATATATAATATATATATATATATATATATATATATATATAGTTGTTTTGTACTGTATTGTATTGGCCCTGAAGGCTCTTAATAACAGTGTCCTCAGTGTTTGTGGCAAAGGATATAGCTACAGTATTGAACTTGTATATCACTTTGTGATATGTATGATATTGACATATCTATGTTAGATCACAGATGTGATCATTTCATGTATGCTAGTTTTGCATCTGTCTGTACCTAATTTTTGTGTTTTTGTGCTTTCTACCTTCGTGGTGAATAAACGTATCTATATTGTACCGGATACGAACGTACATGCAACACCATTGCGAGACTCATAGAGTGTATGAGCTGCTCTCTGGCGAAAGAGACATCAGGGACTGTGGGCCATTAACAGCGTAGAAACTAAAGCCAATATTGTACAGCGCTGCTGTTCAATATCAAAGTGTTAATCGATGGTTTTGAGAAAATGTACCTAGAGAACTCGCTCAAGATTCCATTCGCGGAGGCTTTATTTTCGATGCATTATTATCATCAGACAATGCAGTACCAATGGCAACGGAGACTATTGTCTAACGACAGCTTTTTATAGCCACCAGGACAGTAGACATCGACCTTACCCTTAATCGTCGTCATTTTACCTTTAACTCGTGACTGAGATAATGTCTGGTGAGAGAGTAGTCAGGTACAGTATGTCATAACAGCATGGAAACCAGAGCAATATTATCGATATTCAGCGCTCGTGAATAAGCTGGTGGTGCTCTGCGCTTGGCTTTCGAGTGGCGCTTTACAAGCTTGGAGACTACGATTACGATTACGAATATCGATTTATAAGTCGATTAGGATCGCCCTCCTCCTTCGGGACTGGCAGAGAGGGGAATTCTGATGGCCTTTAGAATAGGATTGAAAGTTTAACGACATCTTATGGCCGTTGACGTCGGCAGAAATCACCTTGAACAGTTCTCACCGATTCTTTGGCCTAATACAGCTTGGCATGATGAACTTGACACGATGGTGATCAGTAAAAAACGGTAGATCGAATGCGTTTAAGAGGTGTGGAAAGAAAGCAATATTAGCGACATCTTGTGGACATCAATTGTTAAGCGCCATCTTGTGGATATCCGGTGTTTAGCGTCATCTTGTTAACGTCCTTACATCTTACCACAGTCATCTAAACTGGCGATTAGGTCGGCACTTCCTGTTTAAAGACGATGTGACGTAACAAAGATTATTGTCGTAGCCCTCCTCCTTTATCGACGCTTGGGACTGGCACCATTAGAGTACGGGCAGCGGTGCAGTTAAAATGGCAATCAGTTATCGCTAAGGACTATAGCGTCGTGCTATGGTGACAATGGCCGTTGATGACAATTCGGCAGTTTCCTTTGTATTCTCTTTGTTGTTTTCCGATTGTCTCGAACAGTTTTTCTTCGACTGTCGTGCTGATTGTTCCTCGAATCTCGTCGAGTCTGTCTCCATTGTCTGAACGGGTTTAATTGTTGCTGCTGCTGTTGTTGTTGTTGTTATTGTTATTGTCCAGTTCATTTACGAACGTCGTTATTTTCTCCGGTCGTAGGTCCTATGTGACGCCAAAACACATTTGATGAATAGCCAGTAGAGCAGCTGCTAGCCTTAGAGCGTTCCGAAATGTCTAAAGAGAGCAGCTGCTCTGCCTCTCTCTCTCTGGTCTAGCTGCTGTGTCTCTGATC